>JASTWR010000356.1:0-188480 GCA_030770355.1 Harpagoxenus sublaevis | reverse complement strand
CGCGCTGCACACTATTGGTCCTATACATTAACCCCGTATCTTTTATAGTTTAAGAGATATCAACGAAATAATGGATTTTTGTGTTTCTACGTCTTCTCTGACGGAATAGAGCTACGGGACCGGTGAAGCCTTATAGTTTTCGACGCGCTGCACACTTTTGGTCCAATACATTAGCACCGCATCACTTATAGTTTAAGAGATATCAACGAAATAATAGATTTTTGTGTTTCTACTCTTTCTCTGACGGAATGAAGTTACGGTACCGTTGAAGCCTTATAGTTTTCGACGCGCTGCAAACTTTTGGTCGTATACATTAGCCCCGTATTTCTTAAAATTTAAGAGATATCAACGAAATAATGGATTTTTGTGTTTCTACGTCTTCTCTGACGGATTAGAGCTACGGGACCGGTGAAACCTTATAGCTTTCGACGCGCTGCACACTATTGGTCCTATACATTAACCCCGTATCTTTTATAGTTTAAGAGATATCAACGAAATAATGGATTTTTGTGTTTCTACGTCGTCTCAGACGGAATAGAGCTACGGGACCGGTGAAGCCTTATAGTTTTCGACGCGCTGCACACATTTGGTCCTATACATTAGCACCAGTATCTTTATAGTTTAAGAGATATCAACGAAATAATGGATTTTTGTGTTTCTACGTCGTCTCAGACGGAATAGAGCTACGGGACCGGTGAAGCCTTATAGTTTTCGACGCGCTGCACACATTTGGTCCTATACATTAGCCCAGTATCTCTTATAGTTTAAGAGATATCAACGAAATAATGGATTTTTGTGTTTCTACGTCTTCTCTGACGGATTAGAGCTACAGGACCGGTGATTCCTTAAAGTTTTCGACGCGCTGCACACTTTTGGTCGTATACATTAGCCCCGTATCTCTTATAATTTAAGAGATATCAACGAAATAAGGGATTTTTGTGTTTCTACGTTTTGTCTGACGGAATAGAGCTACGGGACCGGTGAATCCTTATAGTTTTCGACGCGCTGCACACTATTGGTCCTATACATTAGCCCCGTATCTCTTATAGTTTAAGAGATATCAACGAAATAATGGATTTTTGTGTTTCTACGTCTTCTCTGACGGAATAGAGCTACGGGACCGGTGAAGCCTTATAGTTTTCGACGCGCTGCACACTTTTGGTCCTATACATTAGCCCCGTATCTCTTATAGTTTAAGAGATATCAACGAAATAATGGATTTTTGTGTTTCTACGTCTTCTCTGACGGAATAGAGCTACGGGACCGGTGAAGCCTTATAGTTTTCGACGCGCTGCACACTATTGGTCCTATACATTAGCCCCGTATCTCTTATAGTTTAAGAGATATCAACGAAATAATGGATTTTTGTGTTTCTACGTCTTCTCTGACGGAATAGAGCTACGGGACCGGTGAAGCCTTAGTCTTCGACGCGCTGCACACTTTTGGTCCTATACATTAACCCCGTATCTCTTATAGTTTAAGAGATATCATCGAAATAATGGATTTTTGTGTTTCTACGTCTTCTCTGACGGAATTAGAGCTACGGGACCGGTGAAAGCCTTATAGTTTTCGACGCGCTGCACACTTTTGGTCCTATACATTAGCCCCGTATCTTTTATAGTTTAAGAGATATCAAGGAAATAATGGATTTTTGTGTTTCTACGTCGTCTCAGACGGAATAGAGCTACGGGACCGGTGAAGCCTTATAGTTTTCGACGCGCTGCACACTTTTGGTCCAATACATTAGCACCGCATCACTTATAGTTTAAGAGATATCAACGAAATAATAGATTTTTGTGTTTCTACTCTTTCTCTGACGGAATGAAGTTACGGTACCGTTGAAGCCTTATAGTTTTCAACGCGCTGCAAACTTTTGGTCGTATACATTAGCCCCGTATTTCTTAAAATTTAAGAGATATCAACGAAATAATGGATTTTTGTGTTTCTACGTCTTCTCTGACGGATTAGAGCTACGGGACCGGTGAAACCTTATAGCTTTCGACGCGCTGCACACTATTGGTCCTATACATTAACCCCGTATCTTTTATAGTTTAAGAGATATCAACGAAATAATGGATTTTTGTGTTTCTACGTCGTCTCAGACGGAATAGAGCTACGGGACCGGTGAAGCCTTATAGTTTTCGACGCGCTGCACACATTTGGTCCTATACATTAGCCCAGTATCTTTTATAGTTTAAGAGATATCAACGAAATAATGGATTTTTGTGTTTCTACGTCGTCTCAGACGGAATAGAGCTACGGGACCGGTGAAGCCTTATAGTTTTCGACGCGCTGCACACATTTGGTCCTATACATTAGCCCAGTATCTCTTATAGTTTAAGAGATATCAACGAAATAATGGATTTTTGTGTTTCTACGTCTTCTCTGACGGATTAGAGCTACAGGACCGGTGATTCCTTAAAGTCTTCGACGCGCTGCACACTTTTGGTCTTATACATTATCCCCGTATCTCTTATATTTTAAGAGATATCATCGAAATAAGGGATTTTTGTGTTTCTACGTTTTGTCTGACGGAATAGAGCTACGGGACCGGTAAAACCTTATAGTTTTCGACGCGCTGCACACTTTTGGTACTATACATTTGCCCCGCATCTTTTATAGTTTAAGAGATATCAAGGAAATAATGGATTTTTGTGTTTCTACGTCGTCTCAGACGGAATAGAGCTACGGGACCGGTGAAGCCTTATAGTTTTCGACGCGCTGCACACTTTTGGTCCAATACATTAGCACCGCATCACTCTATTCCGTCTGAGACGACGTAGAAACACAAAAATCCTTTATTTCGTTGATATCTCTTAAACTATAAAAGATACGGGGTTAATGTATAGGACCAATAGTTTAAGAGATATCAACGAAATAATAGATTTTTGTGTTTCTACTCTTTCTCTGACGGAATGAAGTTACGGTACCGTTGAAGCCTTATAGTTTTCGACGCGCTGCAAACTTTTGGTCGTATACATTAGCCCCGTATTTCTTAAAATTTAAGAGATATCAACGAAATAATGGATTTTTGTGTTTCTACGTCTTCTCTGACAGATTAGAGCTACGGGACCGGTGAAACCTTATAGCTTTCGACGCGCTGCACACTATTGGTCCTATACATTAACCCCGTATCTTTTATAGTTTAAGAGATATCAACGAAATAATGGATTTTTGTGTTTCTACGTCTTCTCTGACGGAATAGAGCTACGGGACCGGTGAAGCCTTATAGTTTTCGACGCGCTGCACACTTTTGGTCCTATACATTAGCCCCGTATCTCTTATAGTTTAAGAGATATCAACGAAATAATGGATTTTGTGTTTCTACGTCTTCTCTGACGGAATAGAGCTACGGGACCGGTGAAGCCTTATAGTTTTCGACGCGCTGCACACTTTTGGTCCTATACATTAGCACCGCATCACTTATAGTTTAAGAGATATCAACGAAATAATGGATTTTTGTGTTTCTACGTCTTCTCTGACGGATTAGAGCTACGGGACCGGTGAAACCTTCATAGCTTTCGACGCGCTGCACACTATTGGTCCTATACATTAACCCCGTATCTTTTATAGTTTAAGAGATATCAACGAAATAATGGATTTTTGTGTTTCTACGTCGTCTCAGACGGAATAGAGCTACGGGACCGGTGAAGCCTTATAGTTTTCGACGCGCTGCACACATTTGGTTCTATACATTAGCCCAGTATCTCTTATAGTTTAAGATATATCAACGAAATAATGGATTTTTGTGTTTCTACGTCTTCTCTGACGGAATAGAGCTACGGGACCGGTGAAGCCTTATAGTTTTCGACGCGCTGCACACATTTGGTCCTATACATTAGCCCAGTATCTCTTATAGTTTAAGAGATATCAACGAAATAATGGATTTTTGTGTTTCTACGTCTTCTCTGACGGATTAGAGCTACGGGACCGGTGAAGCCTTATAGTTTTCGACGCGCTGCAAACTTTTGGTCGTATACATTAGCCCCGTATCTCTTATAATTTAAGAGACATCAACGAAATAAGGGATTTTTGTGTTTCTACGTTTTGTTAGACGGAATAGAGCTACGGGACCGGTGAATCCTTATAGCTTTTGACGCGCTGCACGCTTTTGTTCCTATACATTAGCCCCGTATCTCTTATAGTTTAAGAGATACCATCGAAATAATGGATTTTGTGTTTCTACGTCTTCTCTGACGGAATAGAGCTACGGGACCGGTGAAGCCTTATAGTTTTCGACGCGCTGCACATTTTTGGTGCAATACATTAGCACCGCATCACTTATAGTTTAAGAGATATCAACGAAATAATGAATTTTTGTGTTTCTACGTCTTCTCTGACGGAATAGAGCTACGGGACCGGTGAAACCTTATAGCTTTCGACGCGCTGCAAACTTTTGGTCGTATACATTAGCCCCGTATTTCTTAAAATTTAAGAGATATCAACGAAATAATGGATTTTTGTGTTTCTACGTCTTCTCTGACGGATTAGAGCTACGGGACCGGTGAAACCTTATAGCTTTCGACGCGCTGCACACTATTGGTCCTATACATTAACCCCGTATCTTTTATAGTTTAAGAGATATCAACGAAATAATGGATTTTTGTGTTTTTACGTCGTCTCAGACGGAATAGAGCTACGAGACCGGTGAAGCCTTATAGTTTTCGACGCGCTGCACACATTTGGTCCTATACATTAGCCCAGTATTTCTTATAGTTTAAGATATATCAACGAAATAATGGATTTTTGTGTTTCTACGTCTTCTCTGACGGATTAGAGCTACGGGACCGGTGAAGCCTTATAGTTTTCGACGCGCTGCAAACTGTTGGTCGTATACATTAGCCCCGTACCTCTTATAATTTAAGAGACATCAACGAAATAAGGGATTTTTGTGTTTCTACGTTTTGTTTGACGGAATAGAGCTACGGGACCGGTGAATCCTTATAGCTTTTGACGCGCTGCACGCTTTTGTTCCTATACATTAGCCCCGTATCTCTTATAGTTTAAGAGATACCATCGAAATAATGGATTTTGTGTTTCTACGTCTTCTCTGACGGAATAGAGCTACGGGACCGGTGAAGCCTTATAGTTTTCGACGCGCTGCACATTTTGGTGCAATACATTAGCACCGCATCACTTATAGTTTAAGAGATATCAACGAAATAATGGATTTTTGTGTTTCTACGTCTTCTCTGACGGAATAGAGCTACGGGACCGGTGAAACCTTATAGCTTTCGACGCGCTGCACACTATTGGTTCTATACATTAGCCCCGTATCTCTTATAGTTTAAGAGATATCAACGAAATAATGGATTTTTGATGTTTCTACGTCTTCTCTGACGGATTAGAGCTACAGGACCGGTGATTCCTTAGTCTTCGACGCGCTGCACACTTTTGGTCTTATACATTATCCCCGTATCTCTTATATTTTAAGAGATATCATCGAAATAAGGGATTTTTGTGTTTCTACGTTTTGTCTGACGGAATAGAGCTACGGGACCGGTAAAGCCTTATAGTTTTCGACGCGCTGCACACTTTTGGTCCTATACATTAGCCCCGCATCTTTTATAGTTTAAGAGATATCAAGGAAATAATGGATTTTTGTGTTTCTACGTCTTCTCTGACGGAATAGAGCTACGGGACCGGTGAAGCCTTATAGTTTTCGACGCGCTGCACACTTTTGGTCCAATACATTAGCACCGCATCACTTATAGTTTAAGAGATATCAACGAAATAATAGATTTTTGTGTTTCTACTCTTTCTCTGACGGAATGAAGTTACGGTACCGTTGAAGCCTTATAGTTTTCGACGCGCTGCAAACTTTTGGTCGTATACATTAGCCCCGTATTTCTTAAAATTTAAGAGATATCAACGAAATAATGGATTTTTGTGTTTCTACGTCTTCTCTGACGGATTAGAGCTACGGGACCGGTGAAACCTTACAGCTTTCGACGCGCTGCACACTATTGGTCCTATACATTAACCCATTCTCCTGACCCATCGCTAAGGAGTTCTAACCGTCTTGGTGCCTCATCACAAACTTTTCATATTCCGACTTGTAGAACTGCCACGTATATGCACTCCTTTCGTCTTTCCTCAATTCGTTTTTGGCACACTCTTCCTACTGGTATAACATCTGCATCTTCTATTGCATCTTTTAAAAACCTTCTTCACTTATTTTTGCTTGCATCTGAAACTGGCTGATGCTCTTGGCCTTCTTGTGTGTATTAAAAGGTACAAAAAAAGACGCCAAGCACGCGTGGTGCACCTCGAAAAAATCGAAGTAATATATTTGTACCTCGAAAAAATCCAAGTAATATCTTTACCTCGAAAAAATCGAAGTAATATCTTTACCTCGAAAAAATCGAAGTAATATATTTGTACCTCGAAAAAATCGAAGTAATATATTTGTACCTCGAAAAAATTGAAGTAATATCTTTACCTCGAAAAAATCGAAGTAATATATTTGTACCTCGAAGAAATCCAAAAGTTATCTTTATTTTTAAAAATATTACAACCCAAGTGACACATCACAAAATTGTGTTACCTTTTATTCAATCCAAGTGATTATCTATTTAAAAAAAAAGAAATGATATCTTTAAATTGCGCCAATTAAAAATTTTTAAATCCATCAAGGGAATACAAGGTACTTAAACAATATGTATTTTGTAATAAAATAAAAGATTTAATCACAAACAATTACAGACAGAGGTATAACAATACAAAATAAACATGTTTTATTAAAATTAATACATTTTTCTTGTAAAAAAAAACTTGGCGCTGCTAGACCTCGAAATATAATAAAGTACTATGTCGAATTACATTAAGTACAAATTAAAATTACAAGAAACTTTTTTTACAATGAAACTTATATACTAAAGAAACGTTTCGAGGTCTAGCAGCGCCAAGTTTTTTTTTACAAGAAAAATGTATTAATTTTAATAAAACATGTTTATTTTGTATTGTTATACCTCTGTCTGTAATTGTTTGTGATTAAATCTTTTATTTTATTACAAAATACATATTGTTTAAGTACCTTGTATTCCCTTGATGGATTTAAAAATTTTTAATTGGCGCAATTTAAAGATATCATTTCTTTTTTTTTAAATAGATAATCACTTGGATTGAATAAAAGGTAACACAATTTTGTGATGTGTCACTTGGGTTGTAATATTTTTTAAAAATAAAGATAACTTTTGGATTTCTTCGAGGTACAAATATATTACTTCGATTTTTTCGAGGTAAAGATATTACTTCAATTTTTTCGAGGTACAAATATATTACTTCGATTTTTTCGAGGTACAAATATATTACTTCGATTTTTTCGAGGTAAAGATATTACTTCGATTTTTTCGAGGTAAAGATATTACTTGGATTTTTTCGAGGTACAAATATATTACTTCGATTTTTTCGAGGTGCACCACGCGTGCTTGGCGTCTTTTTTTGTACCTTTTTGTAAAAGGTAATTTTGTACGGATATCATACCTTTTTGTAATATTACGCATCTTATATGAACAGTATATCTTATTTTTCAAGGTATTACGTATACCACCCGTTACTTAAGTTTTTTTCAAGGTACAAAGATAACTACGTGTACCACTTGTTACTTAGGTTTTTTCGAGGTACAAATATAATACTTCGATTTTTTCAAGGTTTTTACATAACGCAAAACGGTTTTATTTTATGATTCAAACATCAATTTTCTTACGAATATAATTTACTAATGGCTTTATTAACCCTAGAAGGTACAACCGAGGTTATTTATTAATAATTAACATAGTATCGTCTTGAATTTTCTTTATATCAATTTATTTATATATCTTATAATAACGTTTTATGTAATAATCTATAAACATATTATTAGTTTTAATAACATGTATGTATGTATATAAATGTATTAAAATTATAGAATATATATTCAGACACTATAATATATTAACAGTATTCAATATAATTATTATAATTCCTAATCAAATTCTGGATTTAAATAATATTTATAATTTTAGTCTATATATAATGATTATTTTATGTAGAATAAATTATTATAGGATTTGTAGAAATAACCTTCAAATATATAAACGTATATAGTACAATAATACATGTATATAGTATCAAAAGCAAAAAGTCATATGAGTTTCTTTCTTGCATTATTATGTCAAAATAAGTTGAAATTTTTATGCGTTATTACGTACACTTTACCATATCTAGATCACATATTGATATTTATGTTGTAAATAAAACTCTTAAGTCCGACGCAATAATTCTATACAAATACACTGATTTCTTTAGTATAGATTGAAGTACTTGACAACAGTTCCCTCTTAACAAACGCACAGTCACACTTACTGTCATTCAGCTCAAGTCGTTACAACAATGCTCTTTCCGTTTTACTACATAAACGATAATATTTGTCAGGATGATTTCTTCGCGATATGGACCATCCATCAATATACTTAATAACTACTGCTGTATTAAGTATATTATATAGTATTATACAACAAAGATGGTTCAGGATTTTTAGACTCAATGTTTTACAAAGAATAACGTTATGTAATTAATAAAAGGCGCTCTTTAAAAGGAACACTATTCTATATAAGAATTAAAAGCTAGAATATATTTGTAGATATTTAAAATCGCAATATTATATGAATTACATATTAGCCAATGTAAATTTATCTGGTTGAAATGGTGACAAAAGTTTATATGCGCTGACTTCATATATTTTACTTTTCTCAATCAATTCCATTATCTTATTTGAATTTTTTCGTGGTAGACCTCGAAATTCCTTAGTATTCCTAATCTCTTTTATATAAAATTTAATGAAAGTCGCCGAACGTGTTTCTAAAAATTTTGCATTAAACGAAAAACGCAAGCTATATAAGTTCCACAGCATTGTTAACCGTAATACAGTGTAGCAAATAATGTTCGCACGTTAATTTTAAAGTTTGTACATCATATTAAATTTACTCCGAGGCACGTTAGTTTTATAACTTGTGACTGTGTGCATTCGATTTTTTCCATGGTTTTCTTACGCGCAAAACACCCTGTATATGACCAATGCATTCTCGTCTACGATCGCTAGTCGGCATGCTGCATTCCACCGAATTGCAAGTTATATACTTCTATATGTATCATATATATTCTTCGAATCACATTAATTATGGCATATTTACACATATAATACACACACACACACACACACACACACACACACATCTAAGTTATCTTTTCTGTTCCTACTTTTTCTAAATAATAATTTTTCGTTTAGTTTTAAGATTAGTTTTTAAGTAATGCGTCAGGATGCAATATATTTGTTAATATGCTTTTCTTTCTGAGAGCTTTTCTTGTATTCTATGTCTTGCTATTACGTATTTTTGCCCTTTAGCTGATGTTTGGGCATAATAAACAAAATCAATCAATCAATCAATCTTTTTCTCTCTCTTTCTCGGTCTCTTTCGCTTTCTAACGCTCTTTCACGCTCTCCCTCTCTTGCTATTTTTCGCTGCCTCTCGCTCTTTCTCTTTCATTCTCGCTTTCTAACGCATTTTCAAGCTCTCTCTCGCTCTTTCTCGCCCTTTCTCGCCCTTTCTCGCCATTTCTCGCCCTTTCTTGCTTTTTCTCGCTTTTTTTTGTTCTTTCTTGCTCTCTCTCGCTTTCTGTCGATCATTCTCAACTCTTTCTCGCTCTTTCTGGCTCTTTCTCGCTGTCTCCCGCTCTTTCCCGCTTTCTAACGCATTTTCAAGCTCTCTTTCGCTCTTTCTTGCTTTTTCTTGATCTTTCTCTCTCTTTCTCGCTTTTTTCTCGCTCTCTCTCGCTTTCCAACGCTCTTTCTCGCTTTTTCTCGCTTTCTCTGGCTCTCTCTCGATCTCTCTTGCTCTTACTCGCTCTTTCTCGCTCTCTCTCGCTTTCTAACGCTCATTCACGCTCTCTCTTCCTATTTCTCGTTGTCTCTAACTCTTTCTCGTTCTTTCTCGTTTTCTAACGTTTCTTCACGCTCTCTCTCACTTTTTCTCGCTTTTTCTCGCTTTTTCTCGCTTTTTCTCGTTCTTTCTCGCTCTCTCTCGCTTTCTGTCGATTTTTCTCAACTCTTTCTCGCTGTCTCTCGCTCTTTCTCGCTTTCTAACGCATTTTCAAGCTCTTTTTCGCTCTTTCTTGCTTTTTCTTGATCTTTCTCCCTCTTTCTCGCTTTTTTCGCTTTCTCTCGCTTTCCAACGCTCTTTCTCGCTTTCTCTCGATCTCTCTCGATCTCTCTCGATCTCTCTCGATCTCTCTCGCTCTTTTTCGCTCTTTTTCGCTCTTTCTCGCTCTCTCTCGCTTCCTAACGCTCTTTCACGCTCTCTCTTACTATTTCTCGTTGTCTCTAGCTCTTTTTCTTTCTTTTTCGTTTTTTAACGTTTCTTCACGCCCTCTTTCACTCTTTCTCGCTTTCTCTCGATCTTTTTTGCTCTCTCTCTTTTTCGCTCTTTCTCGCTTTCTCTCGCTCTCTCTCGCTCTTTTTCGCTCTTTCTCGCTCTCTCTCTCTTTCGCTTTCTAACGCTCTTTCACGCTCTCTCTTGCTATTTCTCGTTGTCTCTAATTTCTAACGTTTCTTCACGCCCTCTCTCACTCTTCCTCGCTTTCTCTCGATCCTTTTTGCTCTCTCTCTTTTTCGCTCTTTCTCGCTCTCTCTCGTTTTCTCTCGATCTTTCTCACTCTTTCTCGCTCTTTCTGGCTCTTTCTCGCTGTCTCTCGCTCTTTCTCGCTTTTTAACGCATTTTCAAGCTCTCTCTCGCTCTTTCTTGCTTTCTCTTGATCTTTCTCTCTCTTTCTCGCTTTTTTTACTCTCTCGCTTTCCAACGCTCTTTCTCGCTTTCTCTCGCTTTCTCTCGCTTTCTCTCGCTTTCTCTCGCTTTTTCGATCTTTTTCGCTCTTTTTCGCTCTTTCTCGCTCTCTCTCGCTTTCTAACGCTCTTTCCACGCTCTCTTTTACGATTTCTCGTTGTCTCTACCTCTTTCTCGTTCTTTCTCGTTTTCTAACGTTTCTTCACGCTCTCTCTCACTTTTTCTCGCTTTTTTTCGCTTTTTCTCGTTCTTTCTCGCTCTCTCTCGCTTTCTGTCGATCTTTCTCAACTCTTTCTCGCTCTTTCTGGCTCTTTCTCGCTGTCTCTCGCTGTTTCTCGCTTTCTAACGCATTTTCAAGCTCGTTTTCGCTCTTTCTTGCTTTTTCTTGATCTTTCTCCCTCTTTCTCGCTTTTTTCGCTCTCTCTCGCTTTCCAACGCTCTTTCTCGCTTTCTCTCGATCTCTCTCGATCTCTCTCGCTCTTTTTCGCTCTTTTTCGCTCTTTCTCGCTCTCTCTCGCTTTCTAACGCTCTTTCACGCTCTCTCTTGCTATTTCTCGTTGTCTCTAGCTCTTTTTCTTTCTTTTTCGTTTTCTAACGTTTCTTCACGCCCTCTCTCACTCTTTCTCGCTTTCTCTTGATCTTTTTTGCTCTCCCTCTTTTTCGCTCTTTCTCGCTTTCTCTCGCTCTCTCTCGCTCTTTTTCGCTCTCTCTCTCTCTCTCTCTTTCGCTTTCTAACGCTCTTTCACGCTCTCTCTTGCTATTTCTCGTTGTCTTTAGTTTCTAACGTTTCTTCACGCCCTCTCTCACTCTTCCTCGCTTTCTCTCGATCCTTTTTGCTCTCTCTCTTTTTCGCTCTTTCTCGCTCTCTCTCGCTTTCTCTCGATCTTTCTCACTCTTTCTCGCTCTTTCTGGCTCTTTCTCGCTGTCTCTCGCTCTTTCTCGCTTTTTAACGCATTTTCAAGCTCTCTCTCGCTCTTTCTTGCTTTCTCTTGATCTTTCTCTCTTTTTCTCGTTTTTTTTACTCTCTCGCTTTCCAACGCTTTTTCTCGCTTTTTCTCGCTTTCTCTCGCTCTCTCGATCTTTTTCGCTCTTTTTCGCTCTTTCTGGCTCTCTCTCGCTTTCTAACGCTCTTCCCACGCTCTCTCTTACTATTTCTCGTTGTCTCTAGCTCTTTTTCGTTCTTTCTCGTTTTCTAACGATTCTTCACGCCCTCTCTCACTCTTTCTCGCTTTCTCTCGGTCTTTTTGCTCTCTCTCTCTCTCTCTCTCTCTCTCTCTCTCTCTCTCTCTCTCTCTCTCTCTCTCTCCCTTTTTTGCTCTTTCTCGTTCTTTCTCGCTCTCTCTCGCTTTCTCTCAATCTTTCTCACTCTTTTTCGCTCTTTCTGGCTCTTTCTCGCTGTCTCTCGCTCTTTCTCGCTTTCTAACGCATTTTCAAGCTTTCTCTCGCTCTTTCTTGCTTTCTCTTGATTTTTCTCTCTCTTTCTCGCTCTCTCTCGCTTTTCAACTTTTTTTCTCGCTTTTTCTCGCTTTCTCTCGCTCTCTCTTTCTCTATATTTTACGTATAGCTTGGCCTATAATTTCATCGTATCTAACTTCCTTATTTAACTGCTCATTAGAGACTTCGTCATTTCCGACTCGGTGGAAGCAAGCGCTTATCCATCCTCTTTCGAAAATTCGCATTCTAGCTTCTCCGTCAGATACGAGACCAATAGCCAATCTACCTGAGCTTTCTAAAGTTCTTGAAAGGATTATTGCCTCACAGATTACTGACTACTTAATCGAGCATGACCTTTTATATCCAAGACAGTCTGCGTATCGACCATGTCACAACACTCAGTCAGCACTGCTTCGCATTTGTGATGACATCAAAGAGAGAATTGACAAAAGACTTGTTACAATCATGATTCTCTTTGATTTTAGCAAGGCATTCGATACTGTTCCACATCTTCGTCTGCTCACTAAGCTTAAGATGATCGGTTTCTCTGACGCCGTCCTTACATGGATTTTTTCATATCTGACTGGTCGTTCTCAGGCAGTAGTTGATGATACTGGCAAGCTTTCCGAATGGCTGTCTACGTCGTCTGGCGTCCCCCAGGGTTCCGTTCTTGGCCCACTTTTATTCTCTTTTTTTATCAATGATATTGGCGGAGTATTGTCGCATGCATCACACATGTTGTTTGCTGACGACATTCAGATTTATCTATCTTGCTCACCGGCTGACATTCTTTGCGGATTAGAGTTAATTTCAAAGGATGCGAACGCTATTTTTAATTATGCTGAGTCTAATGGCCTTAAACTGAATCCTGCCAAATCAAAGGCGATTATTTATGGTAGTCAAGCATATGTCAGGCACATTGACTTTTGTCTTCTACCGCCTATTACTGTAAACCATGTGCCTATTCCTTTTGTAAGTGAGGTTAGGAATTTAGGAGTTATGTTCACATCTACCCTCTCTTGGAGGAAACACATTTCGCTTGTCTCGCAAAAGGTCCACTGGGCGTTATACATGCTTAAGTTCAATAAAAACTCACTCTCTACTGAGCTTAGAATTAAGCTTGTGACAGCATTAGTTCTACCTCATTTAGATTATTGCTGTCTCGTTTATCATGGCCTGAGCGATGAACTCAACACCAAACTACAGAGGCTCGTGAATTGTTGTATTAGGTTTATTTATAATTTGCGACGAGATGAGCATATTACTCCGTACAGACGTCGCTTGGGCTGGCTCTCTGTTGAAAATAGAAGGCTGTATTTTCTTGGGTGTCAGATGTATCGTATCCTTTTCCTACAATCTCCTTCTTACCTTAGTGAGCTTTTCACTTTTCCTGACCCATCGCTCAGGAGTTCTGACCGTCTTGGTGCTTCATCACAAACTTTTCATATTCCGACTTGTAGAACCGCCACGTATATGCACTCCTTTCGTCTTTCCTCAATTCGTTTTTGGCACACTCTTCCTACTAGTATAACCTCTGCATCTTCTATCTCATCTTTTAAAAACCTTCTTTACTTATTTTTGCTTGCATCTGAAACTGGCTGACGCTCTTGGCCTTCTTGTGTGCATTATATTGGTGCAATGTTACCATTGTCTAGTCATGTGTCTAGTTTGTTGCGTTTACACATAATTATCTTAGTTTAAGTTGCGTTGCGAAATATCAATTAGTTTTTATGCTTTACATTAAGTTTTCTTTTCTGTTCCTGCTCTTTCTTAATAATAATTTTCTTTTAGGTTTAAGATTAGTTTTAAGTAATGTGTCATGTTGCAGTATTGTTAATCTGCTTTTCTTCTGAGAGCTTTTCTAGTATTCTATGTCTAGCTATTATGTATCTTTACCCTTTAGCTGATGTTTGGGCATAATAAACAAAATCAATCAATCAATCAATCTCTCGATCTCTCTCGCTCTTTTTCGCTTTTTCTCGCTCTCTCTCGCTTTCTGACGCTTATTCAAGCTCTTTCTCGCTCTTTCTCGCTTTTTCTCGCTCTTTCTAGATTTTTCTCCCTATTTCTCGTTCTCTCTCGCTTTCTATCACTCTTTCTCGCTCTCTCTCGCTCTATCTTACTCTTTCTCGTTTTATATCGCTTTTTCACATTTTATATCGCTTTTCCACGCTTCTTGTCGCTTTTTCTCGCTCTCTCACGCTTTTTCACGCTCTTTCTACTGTTTTATTACCTCCAGGTATACATAAGTATTCATATTGAGTCATTTCAAAGCTCCTAATGAGGGGCGAAGCCCCCCGGCGGAGGTAGGGGGGCGAAACCCCTTAAATGGGGGTCCAGGTGGCAAAGCCCACGGGGGGGTTTGGGGGGGTTTGGGGTGGGGGCGGAGCCCCCCCCCCCGACTATCTTAAAACACCTATTACAAAAGCAACATTTATGTCTATTACAAAAACAAGACTTAATCTGGTAGAGAAAAGTGTTGCGAAACGGGCGTTGACAGGGATGAGGATGGTTGTGGGGAGAGGAACAGCGCCCTACCTTGCGTAAGGGTCTTGCTAATCTTTTCTGTATCCATTATTTTTAGTATATTGTAGACTCATCTATTTAGTAAGGCAAATTTTTAATACATATATAAAACTTAACAAAAACTTATGAAATCTGCCTAAAAAAGACATTCAAAATGTAAAAAAAGGACGCCAAGTATATTTGACGCAAAATAATTTTATAAATAATACTAGGCAAAAAGATGAAGTATTTTTTAAAAACACAAAAGCATTAAATTTAATGGCACAAGAAAGAAGTGAAATCAAAGTATTATTGCAAGTATATTCATTAGAGTATTTAAATAAATATCTCAAAGTTGCAGTGAAGTTAATATAGGATGCAGAAGACATTTAAAATGTATGAAATACACAGTGGCAAAATAAAATAGAAATATAAAATACAATAGAGCGTAATGGGAGAAGTGCAGGAATTGAAAAGGCTTTAATTGCATCGATTACAAGCACCAAATTATGTGAGAGACAACAATCGAAGATGGACATAATCTCCAGCAGCATACTTGGCGTGCCCGTACTGCTTATAATTGTAACAAGAAATACGGGCACGTCAAGTATGCTGCTGGAGATTATGTCCATCTTCGATTGTTGTCTCTCACATAATTTGGTGCTTGTTATCGATGCAATTAAATCCTTTTCAATTCCTGCACCTCTCCCATTACGCTATCTATTGTATTTTATATTTTTATTTTATCTTGCCACTGTATTTCATACATTTTTAATGTCTTCTGCATCCTATATTAAGTTCACTGCAACTTTGAGATATTTATTTAAATACTCTAATGAATATACTTGCAATAATACTTTGATTTCACTTCTTTTTTGTGCCATTAAATTTAATGCTTTTGTGTTTTAAAAAAATACTTTTTCTTTTTGCCTAGTATTATTTATAAAATTATTTTGCGTAAAATATACTTGGCTTCCTTTTTTTACATTTTGAATGTCTTTCTTAGGCGGTCAATAGTTTTTCTTACCTCTAATAAAAGCTTTTCTTTCTTCACTGCATATTCTAGCAGTGACCCTGTTTGGTATCTAAATGACATTGCATATCTAATTTGGCTCCATCCTTTATTTGCGTAAGTTTCAATAAAAATTTTTCTCCACTTTTCCCACTCTGAGTCTATAGATAATTTTATCATCATGCTGCTGTACCAATCTAGGCAAGATTTCTCTAGGAATAGTTTGAAAATTTCAATTTTCTTTCTATCTTGTATTATTTCAAAGCGATGACATTTATTCTCAAAATCTTGTACCCATTGATATGCATTGGTACTTTTTGTTGAGTATTTTTCTAATATAAATTTCTCTGAGATTTTTTTGCAGATTTTGACGTTTATAATTTTGCTGCTGGTGTATGAGTTTTTCTAATAATTTAGTCATAGCGTCTTCTGTGACTTCAGTGTCTTTTTTTTCTAGTGTTTCTTCCTCGACTTATTCTAAATAATATTTATTAAACATTACATTTTTTTCTTTATCTAGATGTCTTTTTCAAATCTTCTGTAAGAGTTATCCATATTCCTCTCTTCTGGTGCCTTTTTTTTAACGTATTCCTTATTCTGCCGTAAGCTTTTGTTTTTTCAAGAATTGTGTGTAAATTCATTGCTTGGTATTCTGCCGGCATAATAAAGTTCCTGTTCTCCTGTGTTCCAACAGAGGTTAGGGCAATTACGTTGGTTTTCTCATCCCCTGCTGCTTTCACAACAAAATCGAACCTTAGTTTATCCATAGTCCTGTTTTTCTTGACGATAATGTCGTTTTATAAGGATTCTTATTCTCTCTACTAATTAGGTAAAGGCAGGAATAATAACATAACTGAGTTTCTCCTGTAAAAAGAGTTTTTCTTTAATTTTATTGTTCGTGTTCCTATTTACAACTATTTACTAGGCTTATCTGTAAAAAGAGAAACGACATTAAATGTCAATTATTTACTATGTTTTTTCCCTAATTACAATCTTTACATTCGTAACTTTTCAATTTATTACATAAATCGTTGCACGTGGTCACGTCTCTCTTACATTTCTCTCTCTTACTTTTCTTTCTCTCTTCTTGTGTGTGTAGAAACCTGTTTTACCTGCGCGCTGTGAGTGTGTGCAGGATAATTCCAAAGGAAGTACCCTGTACTTTCTTTACATTTATATTTTGTGTTGTATTTTTTTTAATGATTTATTAAATTTATACGAACAACACACATTTAAGGATGTCAAACTGCCAGACAGAATTCTAAGTTATAATATAAATATTTACATTTAATTTTATCAGACATATAAATGTCGATGTCGATAGACATTATGGCGTTCGATGTATATCAGGTTTTTTAATAAGTAATAACAGCATAGCTTAGTCAATTGCTCATTCTTTCTATTTGGAAACGTTTATTTATCTTTACAAAACTCCTTACACTGTGTTATTTTTTAAATGTCGCAAGATATATACAGGGTGTAAAACTACTAAAGGGGTTACAGATTATTATTTTTAAAAACTAAGCAAAATATTAAATTGTTGTTTTCTTAGAAATAATAGTCTGTAACACATTTAGCTTCACACTCTGTACACGAAGAAAAATAAAGTTGCTTCAATTAAACGCGACGTCACGGGCTGTCACAAACATAAACATGCAGTTAATTCAATTGAATATTATTTGAAAGAAAACATCAGATAGTTGTTTTAATAATCCAAATATTTGGATCAAATAATATACAATTGAATTAACTGTTTATGCTTGTGGCAGCCCGTGACGTAGACGTTTAATTGAAACAACTGCATTTTTTTCTGTGTACATACTATTTTTATAATATAATATTTATAAGATGCGTAGTACTACAAAAAGGCGTGATATCCGTATAAAATTACTTTTTTCAAAAAAGTAAAAAAAACGCCAAGTACACGCGTGGTGTACGTACCTTGAGAAAACCTATATCTTTGAAACTTCGAAAAAACCCAAGTAGTAGTATCTTTATTTCAAAAAAATTAAAACTCAAGTTGTACATACAAAATTGCGTTACTTTATTTAATCCAAGTAATTATCTATTACAAAAAAAAGAATTTATATCTTTAAATTGCGCCAATAACATATATATTATCTCAAAAAATAACTATTGTACTTTAAAAAAATTAAATTCAAGGGGTAGTATTTTTATAAAAAAAAAGATCCAAGTGGTGCGTATATGTCTATATGTATTTCTATTAAAGGAAAAAATTAATATAAAATTTGAAAAATTTTAGTTAAAAAAACTTGGCGCCGCAGTGCTAAACAAAGTAATATATTAATGAAACAATTTTTATAAATGGAAAAAGTACTTCAAATTAATGTGTGAAAGTATTTCTACATTCACATTGTAATTATTAATTTAATATTTTAAATTAGTTATTTATTGCTTTCAAATATTTTTTAAAATCTAGCAGCGCCGTTTTTTTAACTAAAATTTTTCAAATTTTATATTAATTTTTTCCCTTCAATAGTAGTAGTAGTAGTAGTAGTAGTAATATAGTGGGTGGTCCTACTAGAGTCCCAAACGACACCTAGATCGGTTATGATCCTTTGTATCCCCACTCTTTTGTGATGTTTGGATTTTTGGACCAACGGCTTAACGTCTCCTCCGAAAGGCGGAGCCCAGTTTTTCCCGTTGGGTGACTGTCCCCCCCGCGGGGGGGTCACCCGAAAGACGGAGCCCCCCCCCCGCCCAGAGACCGTCCCACTCCTTGGGGGGGTCACCCGAAAGTTCATTGAAGCCCTAGCGGAGCCCTTCCCCCGCCGAGAGCCCGTTCCTCCCGCGTGGGGGGGGGGGGGGCACCCGAAAGACGGAGCCCTTTCCCCGCTGAGAGTCCACTTCTCCCGCGTGGGGGGGGGGGGGGGCGCAGCTTCGGAATATACCATTACAGAAAAATTCCATGTTTACATGATCAAGTGGACTCAAACCTGGTTCCTCAGATTACGAGTCTGGCGCTCTACCACTAGACCACACTGCCGCCTTCCCTTCAATAGGAATACATATAGATATATACGTACCACTTGGATTTTATTTCTTCTTTTTTTTTTATAAAGATTAAAACAACCTGATTTCCCGATGCTCGAATCTTAGCTCGCGGCAGGTCAGGGTCGAGAAAGAGGCGCGGAGGAAAAGACGAGAGAACGGTGCTTTTACAATTATTGAAGATTTATTAGAAACTGACGTTATTATAATACAATATTAGGTGAAGCGGTAGCCTCAGAATCGCTGTATAAGTTTACAAGAATGTCGTGTTATTAATACAAGCTCTGGATCGGTGTATAGTATGCGTGCTAGGCGAACGCAAGGCGACGCGTGACAGTTTCCCGAATTTACGTGATCGGCCCGCGGCGGTAGCTGACGGGACGCTTTGTATCGCGGTCGATGGGCGCGGTCGATGGCCCGCGTCGGGCGGCGCGAAAAGTGAAAGTAACGCGTGTACGTGGGCGGCGCCTAATTTAGAAGATTCGCGGAAATATCTTAGAAGGACGCGAGGCGTGTACAAGCACCGGCAGGTATGGTGTCCCGCGGCGCGCGCGCGCGCAGTTTTTATGTATACGGCAGTATACCTAGCCGCCGCGCGCGCGCGCGCGCCACGAGACACCATTCCTGCCGTTGCTTGTACGGCACGCGGAGCGATTAAGTGTGCGTTACAATGGCGCGAGGCGTGTACAGTACGCGGGGCTGCACAGACGAGCGCGTTGAAATGGCGCGTGGATACGCGGCACGAGGATCTTGATAAAATGACAGGAAGCTACGTGTAATCGGGAACACCCGACTGGGAGGAGTACTCTCCTCCACAGTACACGTGGACGGCAACCGGAGACACCCGGCAGGACAGAGCACGCTCTGTACGGTGCGCGTCGAGGAAAAAGACCACGGCCGGGTACGCCCGGCGTACGGAGAACGCTCTGTACGGGACGTGGACTTTTGTGTGTGATGAGCGGTGGTGCTGGTTACCGAGAACTCTTGGAGGAGACGAGTACGCTCAACCTCGCCAGCACGACCGGGGCTTAGGAAAGCGATGTCGACGTATGGGAACTCTCAAATAAAGACCGAGTACTCTTGACCTCGTCGGCACGGCTGGTAACTGGGAAGCGGGATCGGGAACAGGAGTCGTGAGCAGCGGACGGACCGGATCGGCTTGCTGTCTCACGACGGAGTCTTCTAATTAGGCGAAATCGTCGCCTTTTTATACCCCCTGGGTTTGCTATCTTGGTAGCGGGGGTATCGGCGACGCGGAGACGCACGTGGCGGGGATGCCGAGCCGGAGCGGTAGGGGCGACGAGCGCTCCGGCGTCGCGAACACGCTCGATATGTTTCGGGCGCTTTCGGATATCGATCGGTCGCTCCGAATCGATATCCGGCGGCGAGTGCGCCGACTTTGTTACGTTTAAAGGATATGTGGGGGCATTCCGCCCCCTTTCTTCGCCCGACAGGTGGTCGGCCGGGCGGCTCGGCTGGTGGATGGCCGGAACGATGCATATTTAGGGGGTGCATCGTTACAAGATACTACCCCTTGGGTTTAATTTTTTAAAAGTACAATAGTTATTTCTTGAGATAATATATGTATAAGTAATTGGCGCAACTTAAAGATCATTTCTTTTTTTTGTAATAGATAATCACTTAGATTGAATAAAGTAACGCAATTTTGTGATATGTACCACTTGGGTTTTAATTTTTTTGAAATAAAGATACTACTACTTGGGTTTTTTTCGAGGTACAAAGATATAGGTTTTTTCAAGGTACAATGTACATACACCACGCGTGTACTTGGTACACACGCTATATACATATATCAACAGGCCAACTAGATAGTAGCGCCACCTGGAATTTTCTGGTCATTATATGGACATCGTAATGTATAGGCAACATAGGAGAATCAGATAGGGCTGTTCTGGTGACTTGGCGCGGCGGATGCCGCTACAGTTTGCAACCCGATATTCCTCGGTCTCGCCCGCCGAAAAGGCGCGGCTGCAAATTAGCCACCGATAATTAGGTAGGCAGGTATTCTCAAGATAGTCAGGTAGACAGATATTCCCCAAGATATTCGCGAGGCATTAAGGTAGACGGATGATTTCCAGAACCTCGCGAGGTACTCCGATAGGTAGATACGCGAGGTATTCCGATAGGTAGATTTGCGAGGTATTCCGATAGATAGATTCGCGAGATATTCAGGTAGGCCGATCTCCGTGTAATATTCGCGAGACACCACCGAAACTTGGGCGCCAGGTGCGAATACGCGCACCACGTTCTATCAACCTGAATCCGAACGCGATCGCCCGGACACGCACGTCCACTCAGGGCGCGGGCGAGTACTAGTACTAGGAGGGAAAGGGGGGAGGTAGCGTAGCGCAATCAACACATCCGGACATAAATAATAATTTGTATATTTGCAAAAATAATACGAATGAGAGAATAAATATAACGACTAAGGAGACTAACAACTAAACGTTTGCGATCGACACGCACACTGACACTCACCATTTACTCACGCAACACACGCGAGACGAGACAATCGCTCACGACTCACACACGACTACCGCAATGTTCGCAATAATTTTCCCCCGACACGCTTTGCGGCGTCCGCGGGACACGACGCACGACCCTCCCGGTACGTTTCTCCCAACGTCCGCGAGACTCTACGCGTACTCGAGTTTGCCGCGGCCCCAGCGAATGCGCGGCAAAAGCCCGCGCGACATTCCTCGGCCGCCCGCAACGCAATAATCGCAAAAATTCTCCCCAATACGCCCCACGGCGTCCGCGAGACGCTAATACTTTCCGCGACACTCTTACTCCCCGTTCGCCAGACGACACCATAACCTCCGCGATTCCGCGACTCTCCGGGAACCTCCGACGCGACGATCTCACTCTATCGGGCGTATTCGATACACGCAATACGCCCGACGCAACCGCGCACGGAAATTTCCCACACACACACACACACACACGCCCGACTGTCGGCCGCACTGGTCTTCGAGGAGGATTGTTACGCGAGCTACAAACTGTGTGCGCCCTCGGCCGGTCCCCTTGTCCGCGTCTCTATGTAATAGGTACCGTAGGTACCAAATACTCTCCTTGCGCAAGGCAACGTACGCGCAAAGGTAGCCCGAAGGTAATCAGAGCGAGACGGAGGCCGAGGTCGCACACGGAACGCGACGAGATACCGGGGTGGCAGTCTTACAGTTTCCGCTGCAGATCGTTGCTCGGGGCGGCTGCTGTGTCGGGACGGACTTGTTGCGGCTCCGGGATGGTCCCTCGTCTCTGGCTGGCACGACAGTGCCGAGTCCGTTCGCCGGTTCGGACCGCGTCGGGTCCCCGCGCATGCGCGGCCGCCCGCGGCCGCTCAGCTCCGCCGATCCGCTCTCAGCGCCGCTCTCACCGTTCACGACGTCCCACGTGACGTCTGCCGCTCGCCCGCGGGACTTTTGACTGGGGTGCTTCTCGCCTCGTTTCACTGGCGGTGCCGGTCAGGACTCTCCGAGTCCAATACATGTGCGCCAGGCTGGCCAGGCCTTGGCCACTGACCGGTGCAGTACAAGCCCCCGGCGGCGGCGCTCAGGGTCGCACACCCGCTCCGCGGTAGCGATGCTGCGTCCTTCATTTAAACCGTGGCGGCGCGCCCTTGGCTTTCTTGTTGCGGCGGGCTCGGGAGTCTCGGCTCTCTTTGCGGGACCGCGGGGCGGCCTGGCGGCAGGCCCGGACGTGACTCGGCTGTCGGCGTGCTGCCCCGCTCGGTCCCCGCCGACGCTTGGTTTCTCCCTCGTCGCGACATATAGGCCGTTACAACTGGTGGCTGACTGCCCACCCCCGCGGCGCTCGCCGCGCTCCTCCTACACACCGCCTACACCTCGCAAAATAAACGTTAGTACAAAGAAATATCGCTCCTCCACTCGGGTCGAGGCACCATCCCCGGCTTTCCCCTCGGCCGAGCCAACGTCTGGGCTGTGGACGTGACTATGTTACGTCACAAGTTTTACCCGTAGACTTATATAGATAGAACGGCCCCTGCCGTAAGAAACAGCGTGGGAAAGTAGACGGTGCAGACATAGCCTCACTAGAAGTCCTCTCTCTTTCTTTTGATCGCTTGGTGGGGATAGAAGTCTAGACTAGTGGAAACTAGTAGGGAATAGGCCGTCCCCGCTAGTCTAGACTTCTATCCCCACCAAACGATCAGAAGAAAGAGAGAGAACTTCTAGTAAGGCTATGTCTGCACCGTCTACTTTTCCATGCTGTTTCTTACAGCAGGAACCGGTCTATCTATATAAGTCTATGGTTTTACCTATAGTAGCGCCATCTATGACGAAACGAATAGTGCCATCTTGTGTCCTCTTTTATTTACATACACTTAGAAGGCCGAAAAACAGGCCTTAATTTTGACATTTTATTCCTGCTAAACGGGTAGTGGGAATTAAATGAAATTTGGTGTGATTATGGATTTATGTTTTGACAATATAAAAAAATTTTTATTATCAAGAAATGGTGACGGAAAGAAAAAATATGGCCGCCGGCACACATCAAGGTTTGAAAAAGAACGCATTTTGCGGTGGACACTGTCCCGTCTAAACGATCCATCTGAAACAGAAAAACAAAATGGTGTTTTTAAGCTAACAGTAGTGGTTTGTCGGTAACAATCGCCGATTGTCGATTTTGTCGTTTGTTACAAAATGGCGACGAGTTGAAATTGAAATTTAAATATATATTTTTCGCCATTTGTAACAACTCGTCGCCATTTTGTAACAAACGACAAAATCGACAATCGGCGATTGTCATCGACAAACCACTACTGTTAGCTTAAGAACACCATTTTGTTTTTTTGTTTCAGATGGATCGTTTAGGCGGGACAGTGTCCACCGCAAAATACGTTTTTTTCAAACCTTGATGTGTGCCAGCTGCCATATTTTTTATTTCCGTCACCATTTCTTAATAAAAAAAATATTTTTAAATTGTCAAAACATAAATCCATAATCACACCAAATTTCATTTAATTCCCACTACCCGTTTAGCAGGAATAAAATTAAGGCCTATTTTTCGGCCTTCTAGGTGTATGTAACCCCTTAAGCCAGTTTTGTCTAAATAATTTTTTTATAAGATGCATATTTTATGAAATGTTTGTCATTAACATTACCTATAAATGGTTTACTTTGTATTGTAGTATCAGTAGTATGCTACAATAAATCCAAAGCTCATAAAAAATGGAGCAATCCTTGAATGTGTTTCCTTAAGGGCATAATTTCTACATTATTAGGAAAAATTTAAATAATATAAGACTGTATATAATTAAAAAACAGCACTATTTTATTTTTTAATAAATTTTGTAACAAAATAGATATAACGCGCAACGCGTTTAGTATTTATTCTCTACTTTTATTGAAAAGGTATTCAATAAAATTCAGTCAAAATTCAGTCGAAAAAATTGATGTCAGATGCAAAGTAATAAAAAAGACAGTTATCGGATGTGTAGGTTTATGTTGATTATTATTGATTGACAATAAATTTCATAACGCTACACATATATATGATACGATATATGTATAAAGAACGAACATATATGATAAATAACGGAATTATCAAATCTTTCTGTTTATTAAATATTTTTTAATATTAAATTTTTTTAATGACACATGTATATAGTATGTTTAAATGTCAAAATAAATTTAATAAATCCTTTATTTCTCATTTACGAGCATTTAATTAAAATTATAAAGTTATGTTTTAACATACATAGGGGAAAGTCAGGTAGTACCGGACAGCGAGAAGTATCGGTCACTAGACGTTGTAGCGTTTCTATAATAGATGATACCACTCTCTCCATCGCAACTGATGCAGTATTCGTATACTAGTATACAACGTGAGCGGTAAATTCATATCGATACAGGTTTGCTCGTAATATTGCGGAATGTTTGTTTGACTGATTACGTGTGCTGCATTGGTAAAATTCTCGGGTGTCACTACGTAACTTCAAAGAAATATATTCTAGCAGTTATTATCGGTATGTATTATCAGGTGCATGAAGCCTGTGCTAACATATCAGAATATTCAGAACAATATATTTGTGATTATTGCACTGTATAACATGCTTAATTTACTATATCCGATACAGCCAGCCACTTTTTGTGTTGCGGATTTTTCTTACACTTGTTATTTTCTCAATAAAACTTTTATTCTCTAAATATAGAGGGTGTTTAATTCAATTTACTGATAGGTTGGAAGACATTAATCATTTCTCAAAAGATACTTTATAAATATCGTATAGGTTCTGAAGACAATAATCATTTCTCGAAAGATACTTTTATCGTATAGGTTCTGATCAAAAAAATGAAAACTTCTTAGAGGGTCGGTACTGCCGGACTTTCCTCTATATTAATAAAATGGCAAAAAATATAGTCAATACGATGTATAGAATATTAATAAAAGATACCAAAATTTTAAAAGAGTATTCCTTTATTTTTTTGTGTAAATATTATTTTTAACATTTTAACCTCTTTTAAAATTTTGAACTCCTTTTCTTACATACTGTATCGTATGCACATAATTTCTTTTTTTTTTTTAAATAAGGCTGTATGATTCATGCACTTGCGTTTCATTCTGCATAAACTCAATAACAGTCTATGTATTCTACATATATGTCTATGATCTTAGAGTTCATATTTAATAAACTAAAAAATTTCTGTCACAAAAAATTCAAAACTTTTTATTTTTACATAGACCATATTGATTTGACCATCCTGCATTTGATATAAATCTTAAGAACAATATATTTATATAACCTTAATATATTATATTTATGTTTATGCGTACGTAAAAATCTCTCATATTTCACTAAATAGTTGAAAACTATTTGGCAGATTATTAATATTCTTGAATGGTTTAAATTACACTTTTTTTTCTTGCAATGGAATTCAATTTAAATATAAACACACACTCTTATATCTATTAATTTTAATTTTGATACATTTTTTTTTAAGGAAAAAATGTGTTTGAACAATATGCTTAATTTTGAATAAAATAAAATATTTTTAAAACATTATATGATAAACTACATCAAATCTTTTTACAATTCTAACTTCAAATTTTTTAAAATTGTAACTAATAATAAAATAATATAGCATGTAAACGGAAATTATATTCAACATAACGAGCATGTTCTTTCTCTTACAAGTTTAGAAGTTATTTTTTGTTGAATTGTTATCTGTCCAATTTGTTTTCCGTTACGTACACGGGGAGAGATGGATTATCATAATATCCATAGATTTCCTGTGTGGACGGCGGAGGTGGGCTCATAGCATGCATCATGTGTATCGGTTGAACATAGGGAATTATTTGTACTGGAGTGGCTGATGGGATCGAATTGTTACCGCCATGTCCTAAAGTCGAACCACTGTACGAGCTTACATAAAGATCGTGAGGATTGATCTTGCCCGAATAAGCACTCGCCGGTCGAATCATCGATGCTTCGTGATTGCTAGACGCTGCCATCGCTGCAATTCTTGCTTCCTGCATTTGGTTACTCCAACGTAATCGGCAGATGCAGATCGTAATGATAATGATCGCGATAAATGCCACTACACTGCCGACGATGCCGATAATCAGGGCGTCATCAGTATTTGAAATGTTGCCGAGTGTAGATGTACCTGTTAACAATCAATATATGTTGTAGACATATTAAAATATTAATCTTATTTTTAAGGAAATATTCTAGTAAAAAAATTGGGCCAAAAAGCTGATTTTTTAAAAATATTATTTTTTAAATCATGTTAAAATGCGTAAATCATGTATACATACAAAGCGGTTTAGTGAAATTCTAAACATTACCTAATGCATTAATGGAATTATGAGATTTGAAAGGTTAGTGTCTTAAGTCAAATGTTGGTATACAGATTAGTCAAGTATAGATTAATGATGCTCCATGCCACTATAAATCAATCTTTCATCACAAAAAACCTTGAGAATTTTATTAGAATATTGTTTGGGATTCTCTTTATTTATTTCTCTCACCAACATAAGTTTAAATACATTAATTTGGACCTTCGCTCCCAAAACATCTGCATTGTAAAAAAGTGAGCCAGTAGAAACTTGCACATTGCTTTCTCATAGTTCTTAAGTGAGCCAGTAGAAACTTGCACATTGCTTTCTCATAGTTTTTAAGTGAGCAAGTAGAAACTTGCACATTGTTTTCTCATAGTTTTTAAGTGAGCCAGTAGAAACTTGCACATTGCTTTCTCATAGTTTTTAAGTGAGCCAATAGAAACTTGCACATTGCTTTCTCATAGTTTTTAAGTGAGCCAGTAGAAACTTGCACATTGCTTTCTCATATTTTTTAAGTGAGCAAGTAGAAACTTGCACATTACTTAATCAACATTTTATTTCGCTTATAAAGTTTCCTCTATGAGGAAGCATATTTTTTATTTAATGTACAATTATTAGTAAATATTCTTTAATTTGGCTTCCTCATAGAGGAAGCTTTATAAGCGAAATAAAATGTTGATTAAGTAATGTGCAAGTTTCTACTTGCTCACTTAAAAATTATGAGAAAGCAATGTGCAAGTTTCTACTGGCTCACTTAAAAACTATGAGAAAGCAATGTGCAAGTTTCTACTGGCTCACTTAAAAACTATGAGAAAACAATGTGCAAGTTTCTACTTGCTCACTTAAAAACTATGAGGAAGCAATGTGCAAGTTTCTACTTGCACACTTAAAAACTATGAGGAAGCAATGTGCAAGTTTCTACTTGCACACTTTAAAGCTATGAGGAAGCAATGTGCAAGTTTCTACTTGCACACTTTAAAGCTATGAGGAAGCAATGTGCAAGTTTCTACTTGCACCTTAAAAGCTATGAGAAAGCAATGTGCAAGTTTCTACTGGCTCACTTAAAAACTATGAGAAAGCAATGTGCAAGTTTCTACTTGCACACTTAAAAGCTATGAGAAAGCAATGTGCAAGTTTCTACTGGCTCACTTAAAAACTATGAGAAAGCAATGTGCAAGTTTCTACTGGCTCACTTAAAAACTATGAGAAAGCAATGTGCAAGTTTCTACTGGCTCACTTAAAAACTATGAGAAAACAATGTGCAAGTTTCTACTTGCTCACTTAAAAACTATAAGAAAGCAATGTGCAAGTTTCTACTTGCACACTTAAAAACTATGAGGAAGCAATGTGCAAGTTTCTACTTGCACACTTTAAAGCTATGAGGAAGCAATGTGCAAGTTTCTACTTGCACACTTAAAAGCTATGAGGAAGCAATGTGCAAGTTTCTACTTGCACACTTAAAAGCTATATGGAAGCAATGTGCAAGTTTCTACTTGCTCACTTTTTTTATTATCCTAAAAAATCATTTTTTGAAGTCTCAATTATTAAGACTTGAGATGTTCTAACTGCAATTAAAAAATTAGCCCTTTTGCAAAAAGACTAGCCTTTTTGCAAAAGGCCGCCCTTCTGCGAAACACTGATCGTTTCCCAATAAAACTGAACGCACTTTAGGCTTCTTGGCATACATTGGCTGATGTTAGGCTAGACACTTACGTCAGTTTTATATAAAAAACGATCAATGTTTTTGCAATAGAGCGCCCTTTCGCCCTCTCTCTCTTTCTCTCTCTCTCTCTCTCTCTTTCTTTTTCTTATTTGAAATTTTGGAGAATTTGTACATATATCGAAGCTTTATAAAGCTGGGTCTAATCAACCAAACCATAATGAATTGTATATGAAATAGGGGTAGAAAAAACTGAAAAATATATTAGAATCAAAAAAATTGCTAATAATTAATACTAAATTGTCAAAAAATATCAATTTATGAAAAGTCTCAATTGTTGAGACTTGGGATGTAGCCCTTAAAAGTTAAAATTTTAAGATTTTAGTAATTTTTTTAATTTTACTATATTCTTCAGTCTTTTCTACCCTTATTTCATATATCTTTAAGATTTGGTTGATTAGTTTTTGAGTTAAAGACATTTAAAATTTCGGGGAATCCGTCCATACATAAACATGAGTCTAATCAACCAAATTTTAAAGAATTTTATATGAAATAGGGGTAGAAAAGACAGAAGAATATAATAAAATTAGAAATAGCCCAATATTCCAAAACTTACAAAAGTTAGAGCAATCAAAGGCATTTCTTAAAAAATTCAAAATTTTATAAAGAAAGAAGCCCTTTACCAATTATCGCTAAATTCAATTCCATCCTTCCTTAAATAATACTTTACCGATTAAAAAAAAATTTAGCTTTACATCTCAATATTTGCATAAGTTAGAGCAACCAGGGACATTTCTAAAAAAAAATTGATATTCGTAATTTGGATCATAACTAAATTTGTGCGTTCGAAAATAAAGTTTGGTTGGTGTTGGGAAATGGTGAAGTTGGCGATATTAAAAATGGCCAACGCTGCGTTTCGTTTCTCCGCCAACTTCACCATTTCCCAACACCAACCAAACTTTATTTTCGAACGCACTCAATGCCTCTAATTTCAAATCGGACCGCAAAAATGTTTTCCTTAATTGAACATGTCGTAACCGGTCTTTTTCTACTCGAGTTTCACGCTATTGAGTCATTTCTGCGTTTCAGATATTTCACTTACCGATTAGCGACTTCATCCCTTAGTTTTTGCCGGGCGTTTTTTCGGGAATTTCGAGATTGTTTCCTCGCATGTATTGTAATATAATTTGTTGTCTTCCGCAAATACCACATACTTACAATATTTTTTGTAAAACCTATTGCGAAAGTTCAATTTGAGGTTGAAATTAAATTTAAATAAGAAATAGTATTCAACAAATACTGTAATCATCCCTTGGTTTTCCCGGGCGTATTTTCAGGAATTTCGAGATTGCTCGCTTGCGATGTACACAGAACTTCGATATTTCACTTAAAAAATGTCCGGGAAAACCAAGGGATAAAATCGGTAATCGGTAAGTGAAATATCGAAGTTCTGTGCGTACATCGCAAGCGAGCATTCTTGAAATTCCTGAAAAAACGCCCGGAAAAACCAAAGAATAAAGTAGCTGATCGGTAAGTGAATAATCGAGGTTCCGTAGTAGCCTATGTTTTGCGCAAAGATGTAAAAAGTAACTGTGCAAAAATTCGTCCAGATCGGTCGAATAGTTTAAGAGTGTATAAAGAACAGACAGACTTAAAAAACGCCCGGGAAAACAAAGAGATAAAATCGGTAATCGGTAAGTGAAATATCGAAGTTCTGTGCGTACATCGCGAGCGGGCAATCTCGAAATTCCCGAAAAAACGCCCGGGAAAACCAAGGAATAAAGTTGCTGATCGGTAAGTGAATAATCGAGGTTCCGTAGTAGACTATGTTTTGCGCAAGGATGTAAAGAGTAACTGTGCAAAAGTTCGTCCAGATCGGTGGAATAGTTTAAGAGTGTATAAAGAACAGACATACATACTGACATACAGACATTCTATTTTATATAGATAGATAGAAAATTCGTTAAGACTTAAATGTTGCTCTAATTTCCATTAATTTTGAGATATCCGGCTATTTCTAATTTTATTAGATTTTTCAGTCTTTTCTACCCCTATTTCATATATAATTTCTTTAAAATTTGATTGACATTTCAAATTTCGGAGAATTCGTACATACATAGAAACTTTATGAAGCTGAGTCTAATCAACCAAATCTTAAAGAATTATATATAAAATAGGGGTAGAAAAGACTGAAGAATTAAATAGAATTAGAAAAGTTGCTAATAATTAATACTAAATTGTCAAAAAACATCAAGTTGTGAAAAATCTCAATTATTGAGACTTGAGAAGTAGCCCTTAAAGGTTAAAATTTTAAAATATTCGCAATTTTTCTTATTCTATTATATTCTTCAGTCTTTTCTACCACTATTTCATATATAATTGGTTAAGATTTTGTTGATCAGTTCTGCAGTTATAGAAATTTCGGTAAATTTGGCACATACAGACAGACATACACACATACCGACATTTTTTAAAATGGCGATTTTTCGACGTTTTAGAACATTCTGAACACATTGGCAGCGGCAACTAAAAAAAAATTTTTTTTACGAAAACAAAGCTTCCTCTATGAAGAAGCAAAAACAAATATCACATTTGATTCAATAAAATAAAATAATTTTAAATGTTAAAAAAGTTATATAAAAAATTAGAAATAGCCAAATATTTCAAAACTTACAAAAGTTAGAGCAATCAAAGGCATTTCTTAAAATATTGTGCTATTTCTAATTTTATTATATTTTTCAGTCTTTTCTACCTCTATTTCATATATAATTCTTTAAAATTTGATTGATCAGTTCTCGTGTTACACACATTTCAAATTTCGGAGAATTCGTACATACATAGAAGCTTTATAAAGCTGAGTCTAATCAACCAAATCTTGAAGAATTATATATAAAATTGGGGTAGAAATGACTGAAGAATATAATAGAATTTGTTTTACTTTTTAATTATTGTCATTATTAAGTTTTATTTACATAAATATGGACTAAAGATTTTATGTTTAGTATCAATCATCCCTTGGTTTTCCCGGGCGTTTTTCAGGAATTTCGAGATTGCTCGCTTGCGATGTACACAGAACTTCGATATTTCACTTTAAAAATATCCGGGAAAACCAAGAGATAAAATCGGTAATCGGTAAGTAAAATATCGAGATTCTGTGTACATCGCGAGCGAGCAATCTCGAAATTCTCGGAAAAACGCCCTGGAAAATCAAAGGATGAAGACGCTGATCGGTAAGTGAAATATCGGGGTTCCGTAGTAACCTATGTTTTGCGCAAGGATGTAAAGAGTAATTGTGCAAGAGTTGGTTCAGATCGATCGAATAGTTTATGAGTGTATAAAGAACAAACAGACTTAAAATACGCCCGGGAAAACAAAGGGATAAAATCGGTAATCGGTAAGTGAAATATCGAAGTTTTGTGAGTACATCGCGAGCGAGCAATCTCGAAAGTCCCTAAAAAACGCCCGGAAAAACCAAGGAATAAAGTAGCTGATCGGTAAGTGAATAATCGAGATTCCGTAGTAGCCTATGTTTTGCGCAAGGATGTAAAGAGTAACTGTGCAAAAGGAGCAACCAGGGACATTTCTAAAAAAATTAAAAATTTTTTTAAAAAAGAACCCTTTTACCGATTATCGCCAAATTCAATATCAACCTTTCTTAAATGATACTTTATTGATTAAAAAAAAATCGGCCCGATATCTCAATATTTGCTGAAGTTAATGCAATCACGAACATTTCTAAAAAAACTCAAATTTTTTTTAAAAAGAACCCCTTTACCGATTATCGCCAAATTTAATACCAACCTTTCTTGAATGATACTCTATCGATTAAAAAAAAAAACAACCCAATATCTCAATATTTGCGGAAGTTAAAGCAACCACGGACATTTCTTAAAAAATTCAAAAATTTTTTTAAAAAGAACCCCTTTACCGATTATCGCCAAATTCAATACCAATCTTCCTTGAATGATACTCTATCGATTAAAAAAAAAACAACCGATATCTCAATATTTGCGGAAGTTAAAGCAACCACGGACATTTCTAAAAAAATTTAAAAATTCTTTTAAAAAGAACCCCTTTACCGATCATCGCCAAATTCAATACCAACCTTCCTTGAATGATGCTCTATCGATTAAAAAAAAAACAGCCCGATATCTCAATATTTGCGGAAGTTAGAGCAACCACAACAAATCACCACATACATACATACATACGGACATTTTTTTTAAAGGCAATTTTTCGACGTTTTAGAACATTCTGAACACATTGGCATCAAAACCTAAAAAACAATTTTTTCTTTGGTCTTTTCTACCCCTATTTCATATATTTTTCTTTAATATTTGGTTGATTAGACCTAGCTTTATATACGATCAAAGGTCCATATACGAAGTTTATGAAAACAAAGCTTCCTCTATGAGGAAGCAAAAGGACAATAAAAATTACAATATATGTGACAGTTTGTATATTTAATAAAAAATACAAATCAATATTGTGTGTGAAGATAATGAAAGTCATGGGGATAAAATAAAAGTTGACATAAAACGAAAGTTTTTAGCAATTTCAGAGACAGGGAGTGAATAAATAGTTCCGAAAAACGATCAACAAAGCGGCCGAAGTCGGCCGAGTAGAATAAATATCATAAATAAACTATTAATTCTATGAAATAATTGCTGGAAAAACTTTGAGCACGTTTTTCTCGTAACTACATTTTTCAAGCTTGTTCCACGTTTGTTTTCTCGGAAACTACTAAGCCCATTGACTTTCGCTTTTGCACAAATCTTCAATATTTGTGACATAATTCTTACAAATCTTACTTAAATATTTAAAAAGTTACAGCTTTTTAAAAATTTGTAAACCTAGAAAAGGTCAAAATTTCATTAATCGATATTTAAGTAGCCGGCATTTCCTTAAAAAAAAACTTTTTAATTATGTAAACATAGACTTGGGTCGCGCCCGACATTTGAATATCCCGCGCTTTTTTCGTCACCACGTGCAACGCCACCAAGGCGCTCTGCGCATGCACGCCTTGCGCCTAACGATCCCAGCGACTCCCTGCGCGGCCATTGGCCGAGCCCCTCCCACGTGATACCTCGTGGCGCGTACTTCGCCTACGTGCCAGTAGCAACGGCGGCCGACATTGTCTTTTGTCTTTGACCTTAACATCGCTGCCGCGCTATTGTAATCCGAGTACCAAATAAAGAGTGTTTGCGACATACCGAGGTGTCCCCTTTTACTTCGCCTTCCTATTTCCTATCCTGACATTATACCCGCCTTGCTATTGCCTGTTGGTTCCCTGAATTAACCTGTGGTCTAGCCCCCCCCCCCCCTTATAGCTTCAGAATTGGGATCCACCTCGTTTCGCTTAAGTTCCGCAAGGTCCTGGAACATTCGGTTCGTACATTCGGTTCGCCCGGTTTCTGGTTACGGTTCCGATTTAATGCGAGTGAAATTGGCAATTTCCTCGTTAACGCGCAACGGCGTTATCGTCTTTTTGTGCGCGTTATTTTCCAGCCATTGTTCTTTCGCGAGCCTTACAGCTCGGAAGATATGGATATACAACTCTGAACGTTCACGCAATGGCGTCATCGTCTCTCTGTGCGTGCTACCGTTCGAGATTTTGTGAAAGTATTCAGAACATTCGTGCAACGGCGTTTCCGTCTTACGACACCTGCCTTTTTGTGCGCGACTTCGTTCGAGAACACTCTAGACTGCCCACGCAACGACGCATTGTTTCTTGGTGCGCGATATCATTCGAGATTTCGGAAGCATTAACTACGAACGTTTGTGCAACGACGGTTTCATCCAAGACGCATCGTTTCTTTGTGCGCGATAACGTTTGGGAACATTCCGGTTCATCGAGAAGTTTCCAGAACTTTCCGACGCCATATTGGTGTGCGTGTTCGTGCCGGTTCACCGCGAAGTCTCGGGAACTTTCCGCCGCCATATTGGTGCGCAAGTCCGCGCTTGTTTTCCACGAAGTTTCGTGATATATCAAAACTCAAAATGATTTCCCGTACGCAGCTCGACTCGTTCACGCTGCAACGTCTGCAGGATGAGCTACGGTCGATGGATGTTACGCAGATTCTAAATACACGGCATTTATGCATCGATCTATTAATCGAGACATGGGAAGAAAGAAGACAGGTCACCAGGGCCGAACAAATGTCCAGTGCCATCCCCAGTATTAATGAAGCATTTGGTTCCTTGACGCTATCGGCATCGCCGCCACCGCCGTCGCTTAAGCGTCAGGATACACTAACGCCGCCTGCGCAAACCGCGCCTGCACCATTGGTTTAAATGCCGTCAACGGCAGCAAATTCGTTCGAGGTTGTTAATCAGCTTTGCGATCTCATAGCAAGTCAAGCTCGGGATTCCGTCGTGAGCTGCCGTAGCGTGAGGTCGTGCGGCAGGAGAGGGTACTCTCAGTGCCTGTGATGTTGGATATTGGCGGAATATAATACGCAATGAAGATGTGAATGGACTGATATCTGATACATGAAGTATATCTGAAATCTCATGGACATCATAAATTAAGATCAGGAATCGCTTAATTACGTCTTCCAGAGGATATGGATGCTTATGATGGGAAAGTTTCCTCTTTTTGCAGTTCTACGGGCGGTGAGTCTCCTCATGGGGTTTGCTAGCTTTTTTTTTTTTTTTTATTTAACGCGATCATTGGTTTTGTAGTTATTTATTGAATTTAATTTATAATTATTTTAATAGATATTTCTTATCTTTTTGAGATGTTATATCTATATACTCGTACTTTTGAATAATAGTTTTTCATCACTATTTATCTCGACTCTGAGTCGTGGCGTTCACGTGTTCCTTTGTGTTCACGTGCGTGCCCTTGATGTTATTTTCGCGTGAACTTACTACTATTATTATTATTTTTAAACGGATGTTTGAGCGTTTCATTTAACTATTTTGATTGGTAATATTTTTGTGATTATATTTGCGTTTTTCTAATTTAAATGTAGTTCTGATTAATATTGTATAATTTCAAAGATTTTTGCGATTGTGCTTTCTCATGCGTATTATATTACTCTGTGATTGCGAAGATCTTTATCTTTATTTTAACTTAATCTTCGATACTATTCAGAGCGCTCTCGCTCATGCTCATAACGTTCGTTTAGACATATAATTGCGTTTTACGTGCGTTCTGTGGATCTCGGTTTTTGCGTTGGTCGTGAGTATAATTCTTATGTGTATTGTATATTTTGCTGAATTATAACATCGTGCATGTGGTATGTATAATACCTTTGCAAGCACATACAAGTATATCCTCTTTTTCGTTTTTGTGCTTCTTACTTCGTTTAAATCTTTCAGTTTCTAAATAGTATAATTAATCAATTTAATTTAGGTTTAATGCGCGATTTGAATCTCTGTTTTTGTGTATGAGAGTTGCGATATTTATGATTTATTCTGTTTCTTTTTATGTCTTCTTTTCATTGTGCAATCCTTGAACGAGGTTTTGTTTATTGATAACGGTACTTAATTGGAATATTTGTTTTTCACTATGTCTAAGAGCGGTAATAAAAAGAATAATTCTTTTGAGGATAAATCCACAAATTCTATGAGGGAGGGGGCGAAAAAGCCTCGATATGAAAAAAGTTCGCGGAATACTTCCTTAGATATTGGTAAAGTTATTGTACCGGAATAATGACGTGATGGATGTTGATACACTAAATACCTCTGCCTCTCTATTAAATAAAACTATTCGTCCGACTGAGGACTCTCCTTCTTCACCTACTCAGAAAAGAACGCAGTTTATTGCCTCACAAAAAGGTAATATTTATAATAATTATAGTGTAGCCCCTTTTTTGGTGCATATTGAATCTATTGCCTCGGAATGAGTGTCGGATGCCAATATTGGCAATATTGGCAATTTACATCCCATGAGTATTGGGAAATCTATATGTGAAAATTTTCATAATATTGCTGTCATTAGGAAATTGGGGAAGAATATAATTTGTATAGACTTTAATAACTTTCTGGATGCCAATAGAATGGTTACATCAAGAGGCATATTGCCTCCCCTTTGGGTGGCATATATTTCTAATTATAAAGTTTTTAGATTCGGTGTAATTAGAGGTGTCAGTCCTTCCTTCTCAGAGAAGGAAATAGCAGAGAACCTTTCCTTTTTTGGGGAATCTATAAATATTCATTTTGTTGAGAGATTGAAATTTCGAGACAAAAAAGGTAATAATGAGCTTAAGGAGTCTTTTTCTGAAAAAATCACTTTTGTGGCTAACTTACTTCCGGATTCGATCCTCTTTTATAAAGTTAAATGTAAAGTACACCCTTTTATTAATAGAGTTCGAAGATGCACAAATTGCTTCAAGTGGGGGCATTCTTCGGCCTTTTGTAGAGGTGAAATAACTTGTGGTTACTATGGTGATAACCACTCCTCTGATTTGTGTGATAAGTCGAATTTGAATCGATCGTGTGTTAACTGTAAGGGGGATCATTTTTCTTTTGATATTACATGCCCTATTTATATAAAATTTAAGTTGATAAATACAGTAATGGCACTGGCTAATGTTTCTCAATTTAAAGCAAAAAATCTGATTTTTTCAAAGAAGATTACCTCTTGCAAGCAGGCGGAAAAGCTGTTTAGATCTGCCGCATTTGGTGGCTGGAACTTTGAGGCTTTGTGTGTCGGGATCGGTTCGGAGAGGGGATCGGGGCGTACCCCATTCCGTCTCCCCCGGGATGAATTCTTTCCTTTTAAGCGAGTTAGAAATTTTACAACGAGTAGTATGTCCGATACGGACTCTTTGCCGAGACATGATTCAACATTAAGAGCCTCTAATTCTAGTCAACTTTCGATGGCTTCTGGAGTTTTGGGGATCTCTGGTCCGTCTAGGGATGTGGATCGCCTTACTAAAAAGTTCCCTCGTCCTAGTGTCATTTTACATGACCTTAGAAATTTTTACTGTTCTAATTTAAATAATAAGGACAAATATTTAGCTGTTATGGATTATTTGAGACTGTTGTTTGAAGACGAGTCTGTTGATACTAATTAATTAATTAGTTTAGGAAATACTTATTTTTTTGATTGGTTTAATATTAATAGTAATAATGTAAAATTTGATATAACTTAATTTTAATGTAATATAGTTTAATTTAGTCCCTTTTTTGGTACTCTGAGTTTGATTGCTTTTTCATTCGGTAACTCTCTTAAGATTCTGCAATGGAATGTCAGAAGTGTGGGCAATAAACAGCCTGAATTTTCGAATTTTATTAGGGATTACGATATTGTTTGTTTGCAAGAAACTTGGCTTCGGGGTCAGAGTTATTTTTTCTTCAGAGATTTCTTCACGTTCAGGAACGACAAGGATCATATAGGTTGTGGTACAGCCATTCTTTGTAGGAGAGAGTTAGATCCTGTCTCTGTTGATATAAACCTCCCTGAGTTTTTGGATATTAAATGTTCCATAATTTCTATTAAATGTAATAGGTTATCTCCAGATAGGGTGTTTATTATTTCACTGTATAGGCCTCCTCATCTTCATATAAATGAAGCTGGCTGGTCTGCTTTCTTTCACTCAATAGACTCGTCTTTGAATACGAAGGGGGTCATAATCAGTGGCGATTTTAATGCACAGCACATTTCATGGGGGTCGTCCCGATCAAATCAGGATGGAAGAGCCTTAGCGGAGGCTGTGGTTCATACCCGTTTTTCGTATCTGAACGATGGCTGTTCTACGAGAATTTCTGATAATATTGAACAGATTAGCGTCCCGGATCTCACTCTGGTGTCAGATGATGTTTGGCGGAATTGCTCTTGGTAAGTGCTTGATGAGCCTATGGGCAGTGATCACTTTCCGATTATTCTTCAGTTCCATTTTAATTACTATTTTGAAGAACCTGCAACCGATCCGGGTAAGAAGAGACTTAATATCTCTGATCTAGACAAAACTCTGTTTTGTAAGTTGGTGGATGATGGTATGAACGGAATTCCTGAAACTTTGGATTCTGCTGGCAGACTCTATGAACTCTGGAATGAAAGTGTTATCCATTGTGCCCTGCGTGCCGGTGCAAAAATTGTAGATTCTAAGGAAATTATATCATTCGACCACTCTTTGGGAACTTGTAAAAGTTATCCGGTGAAATCTTCAAAGAAAAGAGTTAACCTGCCTTGGTGGGATGAAGAATGTCAGGATGCGAAGGATAACAGGAAAGAGGCTTTCAAGAAATATATGTCGAACTTCTCAACGGAGAATCGTGCGAAGTATAAAGCTGATTCTAACGAGTGTAGAAAGATTATATCTGTCGCAGGAAAAGAACTAACTTGCATAACTTTATTAATGATATCAATATAAATTGGAATTTAAAATCATTTTGGGATACTATTGGTGCATTTAAGAGGAGCGTTTATTTTAATAGACCAAATCCTCTTTCTGAAAGTAGATCTTTATCTATTAACAGATCGATTGATGGGTTGTCCTCTCCCTGGGTTTCTGATTCTTTTCAGGAGATTATCGATTCTCCTTCATCGTCTATTTTTGAGGATAAATTTTCGATTGACGAACTTAGATCTATCATTATGTCTTTAAAAACTAAAAGCACTCCTGGACCGGATCTTATTGGCAATCAATTGTTGCGTATTATGCCTGAATCTGCCTAACTAAATTACTTGAGATTTTCAACCTAATTATGGAGGATAGTTTGTTTCCCGTTTGTTGGAAATTCTTTGATGTCTTGTTAATCCCGAAACCCGGTAGGAGCGAATTCAGACCAATTTCGTTGGCCTCTTGTACCCTTAAGATCATGGAAAAGTTGGTTAAAGTGAGATTGGAGAAGTACCTTGAATTGGATTATGTTCGGGAATCGCGAGACTTCGCATCGACCCGCATTCCTCGCCGTGTTGTCGTTTCACGTGTTTACGCGCGAGACCTTGTCAGCGCCTGGAGTTCCCCCAAATTTCCGCAAAAGCCAGCTCCGTTTCTCGAAAATGATCGCGTTATTTCTCGAACTATCTTCCCCCTCCTCGCGCGCTCTAGCGACCGCTCCAAAATTTAACTGACATACCGCTCGCTTTCAGAAGCTTTTGTACCGTTGTCACGAGCAAATAAAATTCGATACCGTATATACCGCACATCCGAAGATACGTCGTTTCTCTATCCAACCACTCTTAAGTACCTTGATTGCCGAGTCTTCTTACAAGGCTATACCAGCCGACCGCGCTCAACGAACGATACCCGATCGCGAGTGCACAGATTATATACTTCCTAATAGTCAATTCGGCTTTAGAAGAGGTAAATCACGCGAGAATTGCCTTGCCTTTATTAACCTGGAAATTTATAAAGTTTTTGTCCAACGTCAAATGACTGGGGCGATTTTTCTGGATATTAAGGGAGCGTATGATAATGTTAACCCTCAGATTTTATTCAAGATGATTAATGGACTTAATAATATCCCGGTGTGCTACGAGAGGTTTCTTAGGAATTTGATAAGCCTAAGGTAAACTTTTACGAGTCGGGTAGATTTTGTAGGAGCCATCTTCCCCAGAATGGTCTTCCTCAGGGCTCAGTCCTTAGCCCTGATCTTTTCAAGCTCTATTTGAAGGATATTCTTAGAATTATTCCTCGTAATGTTAAGGTGATTCAATTTGCCGATGATGTGGCTTTTTTGTGTTCTGACATGAATATTGACATAATTTTGGCAACTTTGAAAAGTACTTTCGATGGAGTTGAAAGTTGGTTGTGGGACTTGGGCCTTAATATCTCATTTCCTAAAACTCAATTCACTATTTTTCATAGGAAAAGAGCAATTAATATCCCTGATGGCTTGGAGGTTGCTAACGGATTCCTTCCTTTTCTCAATACAATCAAGTATTTAGGCATGAATATGGATGTGGGCCTCAGGTAGCGAGATCACATTAGATTCCTACGCACTAGGGCCGTATGTTTTTCTAATATACTGAAATGGCTGGCTGCTCGTACATGGGGTATTGATCCTTGCAAGGCTTTAAATTTTGTCAACGCCACCATTGGGGCACAACTTGAATGGGGGGCAATCTGGTATCTTAGTGCAGCCAATACGTATGTGTCTATTGTTGAGAGTCTTTTGTGTTCGGTTTATAAGATTGCGTTGGGTTTACCTAAGTCATCTCCTAATCGGGTTTGTTGGTTTTTTGGTGAACAAAAATCATTTAGAAGAAGGGTTGCATACAAGTGTGATAAATTTTTACTTAAAGCCATTCAGTTGAGGAATAATAAGCTTATTAATAAAGTTGTTAATCTTTACAATTTATCTACTAGTGCTGCTCCTAGCAATATTCCGCTTATAGTTAAAAGATGGCCGATGGTTAATCCCTTTAGATATAGTTTATACATCTGGAATCTTCATCCTACTTTTTCCTATCCTCCTACTAGATTTAATTTATCCACCACTTTGTTTGATACATCCGGTAGGTTAGCAAAGGATAACGCCTCTCTTAATCAGGCATTTATTAATCTTAATTCTTTCAACAGAGCCTCTCCTCAAGAGGTCGTTGTTTATACTGATGGCTCTAGGTTTGAGTCAGCTGACGGAGTTCTTGTGGGTTGCTCTGTTTGGGTTCCTCAGTTTGATTTATTATTTAAGTATAAATTGAGTGATCTTTCGAGTTCCTTTACGGCGGAATGTATTGCGATCGCCAAGGCTATTGACCTTGTATGGATTCAGTCATGGAACTTTGTTAACATATGTACGGACTCTCTCAGTGTTATTCAAGCACTATCGAACGTGAATCATAATTATAAGCTTTCTCCGCTTATCCCAGATTTGAAAATGAAGCTTTCTTTGGCGGCTTGTGAAAATAAGGTTATTAGATTTACATGGTGCCCATCCCATAAAGGGATTCAGGGTAATGAGACAGCGGATAAGGCAGCTAAGGAGGCTTCAGTTGAGGGGTCCTTTATTGATAATAAGGTCCCGTTCAGGGATGCACTTTCTTATAACATACATGTTTACGAGGGTATAGATACTCAATTTCTCAGTGACATTAATGTGGGATCTGGATTGCATTATATGAATAATTTTGTATCTATTAGATTAAGCTTTTTATTAAAATATAGAGGTAATCGTTCTGTCTTTTGTGCCTTGATACGTCTAATTACAGGCTACCCACTTGTCGGTACTACTAAATACAAATTTGGATGGGTTGACTCTCCGGAGTGTACATGCGGTAATGAACTTCAGGATATTAATCATATTATTTGGTCTTGCTCTTTATATGATGATGATAGGGTGATATTAGTTAAAGGATTGCTAAAGGAACATCTATTTGCACCTTTTTCTGTAGAATACTTGATAGGTAACTTGAACGTTAAAGTGATTAAATTAATTTTATCGTTTATTAATAGTTTAAAATTTAAGATATAATTTTACTAACAAACCTTAGAGAACTCTTTCCCTAGTCTGCATAAGGCATTGTCGAGGTCGTTGAATGGCCCGCCATATAAGAATAAGTTACATTTGGATATCGGAATACCGAGAGAGCGCCTCCGACCCAACTAGAGGCTCCTCTAGGGATTTAAGTATCGTGGTACTTTGACTCAATCAATGAGTCGGAAATCCATTGGGTCTTTAGAAGAAGAAGAAGAAGTCAAGCTCGAGTGCAACAAGAGCGAGACAGACATCAACAGGAGATGCAACAAGAGCGAGACAGACATCATCAGAAGATGGTGGACAGATTACTCTCCCGTATAGAAAATGATCATCGTCGTGGTCCAGCGAGTGAGACGCCCAGAAGTTTTAATTCGCAGACTTCCAAATTTTTGTCGATGACGACAAACGCATCCAAGTTTCTCTCGTCGCAGATCCCCGTTTTTGGAGGTTCAGAAGAAGAAAACGTTGAGTTATGGATACGCAAAATCGAAGGTATCGCTTTTGCACATGGTTTGCCTAAAATTGCCATGCTATCTGCAGCATCATCAAGACTGCAGAAATCCGCCAAGAAATGGCTTGACTCAAGCTCAGAAGTGGTCAGCCACACCTGGGAAGATTTTAAGGCTTCCATTATTCGTCCATTTAGAAGAAGAGTACCTTTTGTCACCGTAATGAAGAAAGCCGCTGCAAGGAAATTGTTACAATTCAAGGAGACCTTCCACGAGTATGCAACTGACAAGATTGCCATACTACGAGAAATTGATTTACAAGAAGACAGCAGTATTTATTGTGTGATTGATGGCATCACAGATTCGCATCTTCAAACCGTAGCTGCTGTCTTACAAGTGATTTCAGTTGATGATTTCATCGAAAAGGTGGATCATATCACTGCAACCGTTTGTGAGTCACAACGGAAATCGCCAACGTTCAAATCAAGTTTCGACAGATGTGACAAATGCGATAAATCAGAGTCAGACAAGTCAAAAAGAAATGAGTTCCCGTCCAAGGATTAACAGTCAAAAACTCCCAGAGACGCATTCTGTTTCTATTGCAAGTTTAAGGGTCACACCAAGGATGAATGAAATAAATTGAAGAGGAAAGAACAAATTCCGAAACCCTCTCCACCAGACACCACAATCGCTACATTCGGGGAATCCCCGTCCACTGAGGCCGATTCTACATCAGATTGCGTAGTTCTCGTGCGTAAAAACTCTCACAAGAAAATTGTTACAGATAGTGACAAACTTAAGGTAACAAAGATTAATGGTATTCCGTGTGATACACGTGCGCTTTTAGATACGGGAAGTACAATCTCATTTATTACTTTGTCAGCTTATAAAAATTTTTTTCCAACAGTCCAGTTTCAGACCCCAGTCGTTCCCTACAGAGCAGTTAACAATAAACCAATCGATATTGAAGGTAGTATAAATTCTACAGTCGAACTTAAAGCTTTGCCAAATTTTGTAGGCTCAATAAAATTACAAGCATTAAATAACAAGTCACTGTCAGTAGATATCATTATCGGTTACAATTTTCAAATGAAACATAAAATTGCTTTACTTATAAATCCTTCGTCTAAAGAATTAAATAAAAAACCTGTTTCCCCTTATGTAAATATACATTTCGAACAGTTTGACATACAACCAATATCTGTATGCAATGAAATGAAAAATGTATTTACCTCTTGCGTAGGAAGTAACCGTTCAGATGACAAATTTTAAAGAGGATTCTGATTACGTTTTCTCGCCAGAACAATCCGAGCGGTCAAATCACATTCAAAATTGCGAAACTAATGTTTCACAGTCTCTTGACAATTCACAAGTAGAACCATAAAATTTAAAAATTATAAACTCTCCCCTTTTTCCATTTCAAGTATTATATATCAATTATTTCGATCTTTTAAAACAAACTGAAGACGGATATATAAATACATATTACCAGTCAGAGATTTTATTTCTAAATTTACTTGGCTTTATGCAACCAAATCTAATAATTCAAAAGAAGTTATCAAACATTTATCCAAGCTTTTCGATACTTTTAATAATCAACAAACAATTATCTCTGAAGGTACTAAAGCCTTCACTTTACCTAAATTCGTTTCATTCATATACCAGAAAAACATATCACTCCAAATAATTAATGACAAAACACCAGAAACAAATAATCTGGCAGAACACATAAACAATTTCCTCGACTTATTATTGCATGAAGTTGATGAAAGCTTACAAAATTGGAACATTCGTTTAGATACATTACAATATGCGATAAACACTATGTATAATATAACTTTAAAAGCAACACCGTATAAATTTTTACTCAGATACGAATCCTGTAATCACCTTGATAGTAAGTCTACCAAATTTCTAATCAACTTAAATAATAGTAATTTTTAAATCAAGGTATCAAATACAAAAATTATTTTAAACCTCCTTAGTCACTAAGTCATTGTACGGTAATACTCATAGTATTGTAATCCCTTTACATATTATTACCCTAATCTTACAGTTTAGATGTAACCTAGTTATTAAGTTATTATTACTTACTAATACTTCTTTTTCTCTTGTATTTCTTACAGCTCGAAAATTTTGTATTCTAGTTAAGTCAAACTCATATTACACATATATAATTTCTATAAATAAAAGGTCAAGGACTCTCGAAAATTTAGACAAAAAAGTAAAGGGCACTGAGAGTCGACGCGGTTCTTGATGCGTTGAAATATCAGATTACTGATTTATTCATTCATTGTACATTCAATCCGTACGTTTCGGCTCAGGATTGAGCCATCTTCAGCGATATAAATTAATATTTGATCAAGTTCTCCATTATACCCAAATGAGTTTCATGATTGGAAGATCCAGAAACGATGTTAGTTTGTAAATGACGATGTGTGTAAATGACGAAATGTGTGCGCCCTCTTGACAAGACCGTTATTTCGGAATCTCTTTATATGTGCTGTTTCGGATAAAATTTTGTACCTGATTCTTTGATAATGTCTTTCTGTGTAATGTTCTCGTTCTCTTGACTATCTGATTTTAATCTCGTCGTCATTTACAAACTAACATCGTTTCTGGATCTTTCAATCATGAAACTCATTTGGGTATACTGGAGAACTTGATCAAATATTAATTTATATCGCTGAAGATGGCTCAATCCTGAGCCGAAACGTACGAATTGAATGTACAATGAATGAATAAATCAGGAATCTGATATTTCAACGCATCAAGAACCGCGTCGACTCTCAGTGCCCTTTACTTGTTTGTTTATATAATTTCTGTTTGCATTTACATTTACTTTGTACTCAATTTTGTTTACATTCATTTTGAATTGTGTAACTTTTTCAGATTTTGTTTTCTTTATACTAATAATTCTCAGTTTATCATACAATTTAATTTAAAGTTTTACATAATTTTATATAATTAACCGAAAAATGTAATTTCATTTTAGTTCATTATTTGATTTCTGTCATTCCATATTGTATAATTTGAGATATTTTATTTAGTGCAACAACATTTTATGTAAAACGTTTGAGGACGAACGCACCGTCAGGAATGGCCGAAGCTGTAAACATAGACTTGGGTCGCGCCCGACATTTGAATCTCCCGCGCTTCCTTCGTCACCGCGTGCAACGCCACCAAGGCGCTCTGCGCATGCACGCCTCGCGCCTAGCGATCCCAGCGACTCCCTGCGCGGCTATTGCCCGAGCCCCTCCCACGTGATACCTCGTGACGCGGACTTCGCCTACGTGCCGGTAGCAACGGCGGCCGACATTGTCTTTTGTCTTTGACCATCTACGCAGTAACATCGCTGCCGCGCTATTGCAACCCGAGTACCGATTAAAGAGTGTTCGCGATATACCGAGGTGTCCCCTTTTACTTCTTCTTCCTATTTCCTATCCTGACAATATACCCGCCTTGCTATTGCCCGTTGGTTCCCTGAATTAACCTGTGGCCTAACCGGCCCGGGAGAGGTTCACTGGCGCACAGTACAATTGCACACATTGCAATTGCACACCGTGCTATTACACACAGAAAGTTGCGCACTTTTCGATTGGACACTGTTCAATTGCGCACAGTTGTATTGCGCGCAGTTCTATTTCTCGCCGTTCTATTGCACACCGTTCTATTACGCACCGTTTAATAGCGCACCGTTTAGTCGCGCATTGTTCAATCGCACACCGTTCAATCGCGCACCGTTCATTCGCGCACATGTTCAATTGCCCACGATCAATTGCGCACAGTTCTCATAAAGCGAGGTCCACCCAGCCTACCGGCGGTGGGGGTGCGGGAGGGGAGGCCAAAGGCTTCCCCCTTGCACCCCCCGCGCGTGTGTGTATGTGTACACCATGTGCGTAAGAGAACTGTGCGCAATTGATCGTGGGCAATTGAACATGTGCGCGATTAAACAATGCGCGATTGAACGGTGCGCGATTGAATGGTGCGCGATTGAACGGTGCGCGATTGAACGGTGCACCATAGAATTGTGCGCGATAGAACTGTGCGCAATAGAACTGTGTCCAATCGAACGGTGCACAATTTTTTGTGTCTAATAGCACGGTGTGCAATTGCAACGTGTCCAATTGTACTGTGCGCAAGAGAAGGCTTCTCGACGCCCCTCCCCCTTTTACAATTAATCATTGTAGTAGGGTTGATAACTACATTTATAAGAAATGAAATAAAATTTGTTTTGGTAACCTATTTCGTTTAACAGAGCAAGCTTCGATGACCTTGACCTTGACATATGTTGTCAAGATTACCCTCCTGAGTGACTTTCAGAAGGTTTTAGCCGGCGTTTGTTTTTGATTAAAAAGTTATTAACAAAAAAAGTTTGAAAAATATAGCAGTTATTTTGAGTATTGAAAGGCATAAACGACTAATATGCATGTGGAAATAACATGTATTGTTTAGGATTGTATAGAATTAAGGTAGAGTCGGTAATGGGGCGCTGTCGCGAGAGCGAACGGCCCTGGCGCGAGCACAAACAACCCTCGGGCTCGGCACGAGCTCGCCTGGAATCACCCGGTTGTCGCGCCTACTGTTCCGACTTTGCGATTGCAAAACGCGCACGCGTTTCCTAATTTACGTATATCGCGCAACGCGTTACATCGTGGATCGATGTGATTCGTCCTTCGCGAGCTCAACGACCCCCGTCGAGGGTCTCCTATCGGGACGAAGGACGATCGTCATCGATCCGCGCTCTCTTCTGTTCGGTCTCTGCAAGGAAAAAGTCGAGCCGGCCGTTCGTGGCAATTAGCATCTCGGCAGTGTTCTCGAAAGTAATTGCGCGAAGTCCGTATCGTTCCATCGCAAGCAGCACCCGCTTGATAGGTCGCCGCGTGAAACATCTCAAATCGCTCTTCCGTTCGAGTAAGTGAAGAGTGAGTCGGTCTTCGTCGCGTTAGCACCCGGTCGATTGGTCGTTGCGCAAAACTTCTCATTTCGCGAGTTTCTTCCGTTCGCCAGCAATACGAAGTGGCGAAGCAAAGGGACGGATCACGTCATCACAGTGCGCGGTAGCGTGATCCTTCTAGAAAGAACCGTGTCGACATCGATACCGTCACACGATTCAAACCCGGTTTTCGCGAGTGCATCTCTCTCGAGCGTTGCAATAACCGCGCGTAAGCTCAGACGAGCAGTTCTCGTAAAAACCACGCGGGGTGTTCGATCCCGATATCGACCCCGCTCGCGGCCATCTTGTCGTGCCGCGCCGTTCTCATCGTTATCGCGGAATTACCGCGTCTCGTACAGTTAAGTTTCGTTTCATTGTGAAACTCGTGCCCGTTATCGCGTCCTGAGTTTATTAATAATCTGTGTCCCGAGTAACCACAAGTGCGCCTGAGCATCTCGCGAGTCATCGTGTTTGCGGTCGCTCCTCTGCCTTGCGAACAAGATATCCATCGGTCGCGTTCAAGATCTCCGATTGCAAGGGCGGTAACCAATCGCTCTTCAAGATCTCCGTCCCGCGAGCCATCGCAGAGAGTACGAGCGACGCAAGATTTCTGTTCCGACATCTATCCGCAGATGCTCAGCCCGCTCGGTCGCGCAAGTGCGAGAAAAGTCTTGTAACTATTTTTGTCTGGAATAAATTGTGCTTGTGAATCAAAACAAATCGCGTGTGTCATCTAAACTCCACTCCTCGCGAATCCTCTCGGACCTTGCCTCGCGCCCTTGTCAGGGTGGTCCCGGCATTCAATTCGTGTCCCGAGGTTTCCTCGGCCAAGCGCGAAACATGTATAAATGAAAAAAGTGATTTAAAGCAGTGAATCGTTGATATATTAAACAGTTTTTATGTTAAAGCAGAGAATAGTTGATATAGAAAAGTATATATGCAATTTTATATGATAGAAAGCATAAATACAAAGTATTCTCTGCTTTAGTCATAATTGGGTACAAAATAAAAAATTAAAACGTTTTGAATAAAATATATAATATTATATGTAACGTAAATAACATAAAATGGTTATAAATACAATTTTATGTTTTTCCAAATTTTTATAAATAATCTTTCAAAAAGCACTATATTTGAACATAAATGAAACGCCACTCATTCGCTCGCGGCTTCTGACGTCACCATGACAAAACCAGTTGATGCGCTTTTTCGTATTAAATCGCATGCAGTCCACCATGCGAGCTAACGTGCTAACTATAAAGCTAGTAATTTTGTGCGTTGCGTGCGTGTTAGCATGCTATAATTTTTGAAAATAGAACTGGCAATGCACGATAGATAAAAGTCGTTACATATGCATGTAGAAAGCCTCTAGGAGAGAGAGGCGACACGGGGGTAATGTGACCAGCCACTCTGTGATTGGCTAGCAACAGCAGTAGTGAGGTAGACGTTGCGAGATTGCGACGCCAATGTAGGCGCAGCGCAGAAGAGCGCGGACCGCAGATTAGTGACAGTGGCTGAGTGGTGACAACAGGTTATACAAAGGAACGGTAAGTTTTTATTTATTAAATAATTGAAATAGTTAAAAATGATTTTTAAAAAATTATTAAAATGTTATACTTACGTGCTATAATAGTGTCACTATTAGGAGCTATATGCGAAATCCGTTGCACGGAGCAGAAGTGTCATAATTTTTATAAACCGATTATATTGCACTTTCCTAAATAAAAAGTGTTAAAAAAAAGTGATGACCTGCTGAAGCAACAGTTGATTGCTGCGGTGGGAAGAGGGAAAAACTGGTCGCCTACTAAATCTCAAAAACTTTGCGAAGTTAGTAACAATGGGCAAACGTGCTCTGTAATTTATTGTTAGACTCAGGTATATTTGTGATTTTCTTTCTCTAAGTACACTTTGAGCCGTCGAAAATTATTTTTGTTACTGGGCGCAAAAACGTTAAACCCGGTGCAGTTTCTTCTCGTTTTTGTACGTGTTCTTCAGGAGATCGAGAGAACTGTCCAAGAAAAATTAAAAAGAAAACAAGGAATAAGCAGAAAAACTAAAAATGTGACTGAAAATCATTGTGATCACACATATGTTACATTGGACCAGCGAAAGCCATTGTCTGTAAATATTATATCCAGTGGATAGACATGTCTGAAAAGAAAACTAAAAATCTTGGCCCAACATCAGTGTGCAATACTAATATGTTTGAAGTAGCAATTATGTACTATGTATGCGCGCGTAATTATGTCTGCAATTATATACTTCTTCCACAGTTCCTTTAATTTCATTCCGCAACTGTTCATCTTCCTCTATGATGCTCCTCAGCAAATCCTCACTCTCGTCCATTGGCCGCATTTCGTCCATTTGTTCTACAATTTCTTGAGACTCCGCAGTAGTTTGTACATCTTCTTTGGTTAATGTTATGCAAGTCTGCACACAGCCACACTGATGTTGGGCCAAGATTTTCAGTTTTTTTTTCAGACATGTCTGTCCACTGGATATAATATTTACAGACAATGGCTTTCGCTGATCCGATGTAACATATGTGTAATCACAATGATTTTCAGTCACATTTTTAGTTTTTTTACTTATTCCTTGTTGACACTTTTTAATTTTTCTTGGACAGTTCTCTTGATCTCCTGAAGGACACGTACAAAAACGAGAAGAAACTGCAACGGGTTTAACGTTTTTGCGCCCAGCAACAAAAATAATTTCCGACGGCTCAAAGTGTACCTACAGAAAGAAAATCACAAATATACCTAAGTTTAACAATAAATTACAGTGCATGCTTGCCCATTGTAACTAACCTCGCAAAGTTTCTGAGATTTAGTAGGTGACCAATTTTTCCCTCTTCCCACCGCAGCAATCCACTGTTGCTTCAGCAGCTCATCACGCGGATATGTGACTAATGTATAGCCGTCATCGCTGTTATTGGAGCACCTCAAAGCAGTACATCTCGATGGCATCTCGATGATGATAATACAAGAATGTTGCCTGTAATACAAGGACAATAAATCACCTGACAAATTATTCTACGTCGCCAAATTAACAGATACTGGAACATTTACTTTTTTTTAACACTATTCATTTAGGAAACTGCAATATAATCGGTTCAAAAAAATTATGACACTTCTGCTCCGTGCAACCATATATATTCTCGCTCAGTTCTGTAAATACCGTATCCGGCCCGGCCCGCAATTTACCATTTCGTATATAGCTCCTAATAGTGACACTATTATAGCACGTAAGTAACATTTTAATAATTTTCTTTAAATCATTTTCAACCATTTCAATTATTTGATATAAATAAAAACTTACCGTTCCTTCGTATAACCTATTGTCACCACTCAACCACTGTCACTAATCTGCGCTCTTCTGCGGCTGCGCCTGCATTAGCGTCGCAATCTCGCAACGTCCACCTCGCTACTGCTGTTGCTAGCCAATCACAGAGTGGCTGGTCATATGATCCCCGTGTCGCCTCTCTCTCCTAGAGGCTCTTTAATATGCATACATTAATTATTTAATAAATAATTATGAAACGACCTGCCTTTGCATATGGATCGAACGCGGACTAGCTCGCCAGGTCAGGTGTTCAATATAGGAGGTCCAGAGACAATGAACACAACGCCGATTAATTAATGGGTAACTTACATGCTAATTTATTTAATCTTACTGTACAAGGGTTGGCGGGCCGGGCCGGATACGGTATTTACAGAATTAAACGATCGGACCGGGCATTCAATAGGTCGGGCCGGACAGTTACTTCGGAACACGAAGTCTATGTACAGGTGCGGACATTCAATCGGGACGGACGGAACGCGAGAATATATATGGATACGCGGCGGAACGGACATTTAATCGGAATTGGAACGGCTCAAGTATATACACGGTACGGAACGACACGGTCATTTAATCGTAAATTGGACCGGACGTTTAAGGGGAACCTGGATACCGATATTTACAGGATCGGATTTTCTTCGAATTGGCTTTTCAGAATTGAAAATCCATTTACGTGTTGAAAGTACGTACAGAAATAATATGCTAAATGGCAAATTGCAGACTAGAAACTTAAAAAAATTATAAAAGGTATATTTAATACTACATGGAGCTGTCACTTCATGGAAACTTCCGCTTAATATACAAATTATATAGCTTACGTGTACAAATCAAACGTAGCCCGCAAACCGGCCTAGATGAAAGAACAGTGTTCAATCATTGAAACTAAGATTGAAGACTTAATAAGAAAGATTTTCGGATGTTCCCTAAACTGCGTCTTATGCATCACAGTGTGCATGCAGAATGATGGCGATGTAATCTGACAAGGATAGATATATTGTATAGATATCCGTTAAACAAGGACGGAGATATAGACCGGTAACATAGAAAACATAGAAAACGATCGAAATTATCGACATTTTTAGTTCCGTGCTTTCACGTTGGAGTTCGCGCCTGTCACTCCAGGATCCCCTTAACTGCGGACGAGTGGATCGTTTCGATTCGGCACGTGGGATCGGATTGACCGCGGTAAGCGGCGACTCGATTTCGTTAAATTTACATACGGACGGGGTGTTTACTGTTAGCCAGAGGAGGAGGCGTCGATGACAAGAGAACTTGACCGAGGACGAGAGAGCTCGACCCTGGGATTTTGCCAACGCGGGTGGGGATTTACAGGTGGTCCGGGAGTTTGAGTAGCGTCTGAGAGAACTCGGCCGAGGAGGAGAGAGCTCGACCCTGGTTTTACTGCTCTTCGGGATAGGAGTGGAGCTCGCTCCAAACGATCCGGATCGGATGTTGGCTGGGAAGCGAGTCGTCTTTTACGGCTCGGTAGCACGGTTTTATACCCCCTCTGAGCGATAAGATTTCGGTGGGGGATGTCGACGTACCTTGCGCGCGCGTCGGGCATGATACGGATCGGTGCGAGATCGTGGGACTCGGTCCCACAGGCGCTCGGCGGCGGTCGGGCTTCTTTGGCGGCCTGATATTGCAGGCTTTATAAATCTGATTGGACGGCAACCGGTGGATTAGGAACGATGCCCTAAAATAGTGCATCGTTACAATTATTAAATAATTAATAAATAATTATTAAATAATTGATGTATGCATATGTAACGATTTTTATACTTATCGTGCATTGCCGGTTCTATCTTCAAAAACTATAGCATGCTAACACGCATGACAGTACGCAACGCATTTCTAGCTTTATAGCTAGCACGTTAGCTTGCATGGTGAATTGCGTGCGATTTAACACGAGAAAGCGCACCGTGTGGGGCAGGCTTTATATTGACAATTTTTTTCTAATTTTATTATATTCATCAGTCTTTTCTATCACTGCGGTCATTTAGTACTACAACCGCTCACTGAGCGCTTAGTGAGCTCTTGCATCTGATAGGCGCATATTTTTAGGTCTAAAGAAATATGCCAATCAGATGCAAGAGCTCACTGAGCGGTTGTAGTACTGAATGCACCCACTATTTTATATATAATTTTTCAACATTTGGTTGATTAGTTCTTGAGTTATAGAATCCACACACCGCGCACACGCGCGCGCGCCACACACACACACACATTTGCTCACTCACTCACGCACACGCAAACGCACACGCACACGCACGCACATACACGCACACACACGCACGCACGCAGACACACACACATGGACATTTTAAAAAATGCAATTTTTTGACGTTTTAGAACATTCTGAACACATTGGCAGAGGCAATTAAAAAAAAATTTTTTGCGAAAACAAAACGTTCTCTATAAAGAAGCAATTGTTAGGAACACATAACAAACATTTGACATCACAACTCAGCGAAAACAAAATTCAGTTATCTTTATTAGTTTTCAAGTTATCTTGAAAAAGGCTTATGGTGGTTTAAATTACCCCAACTTCCTCTACAGGTGCGACGCAGGTAAACTCGGAACCCAATTGTTCGTGGTTACGAGTCTGGCGTTTTAGCACACTGCAACCCCTTTATTTTATATAGATTAATTATTGTACAATAGCTATAGGTATAGGTATATACAACAAAAACCTATTTAATCTATTTTTTCTAAAATATGAAATATGACTTTCACACAAATATGTTATGCACAAAAGCATGAAAGCAATTAATTAATGTCATGTCATTATTCCAAATTTTTTTTGTATGATTTGATAGATCATCGGACGCATTCATATTATAACATTATCTTTATAAATCATATAATTAAAATTGTTTTTTTGTTATTCTCTATCATAAAAATACATCCAAAAGCGGTAAATATGCGCTAATTTTAAGTAAATGTTAAGACTAGATTTTACAATAACATTAAAGATATTCAATAATGAATTATTGTTTTGGGTATAAGTTCTAAAGAAAAATCTAATATTTATTTATATTTATATTGTTAAATCATTGCTTTGTGCATAGATTTCTAAACGCAAAATTTAGTCTTTGCCGAAAACAAGTTTGTTTCCAGATCGTAATACACATAAAATCGTAATATGCATTAAAAAAACATGTAAAAACAGATTTGTTTAATGGAAATATTCAAAAACGTTATATATAGGGCAGACTGAAGCAAGTTGGCTACAGGGCTAAGTTGACACATTGCTAATATTTTGGCTGTTTTCTAACAAATTGCAGAATCAAACAAGTGGGGAGTGCAAAACCATCTTTGACACATATGGCGTCAGTTGTATTTTATTATGAGCGACAGTTATGAAACGATGGCTTTAAATTGCATTTTTAACACAGGAAGTAAATTCTCACAGTCTCGTAAATTCATTTATATTATTGATAAATGTAGAATTTTATGTTAGTTGCTGTTACAATTAGAAAATACCTATATTAGTTGATTACATTTTAACGAACTTTTAAACAATACATTTTTATATCATGCTTTACATATATGACCCAAAAGAAGCCTTAATTGACTTTGGGGTAAGTTGACACGAAAGAAATAGGACAAATCGGTACGGCATGTTCAAACTCATGGCGTGTACAGCTTGTTCTACTTTTAGTTATTGTCATTAATAAGTTTCATTAACATAAATATATGGACCAAAGATTTTATGTTTAGTATTAATTTAATAAATATGCCATATCATCGTTTTAATTGTATAATACAGTAAAAATAAAGTTAAATTAACTTTATATATTTATGATAAACCATAACGTCAACATTTAATTAAATTAAACCATATTTGTAGAGAGAGAATTTTGTTAGAGAGCGCTTGTGTGGCTTGTGAGAGAGAATTATTTTTTTTTTTTAGTAGATGGCAGGCCTGTCTCCTGTATGGTATGATCGTAAGCGTGCAGAATTCGTAGAGTTCGTTGAGAGGTGCTAGCGACACGTACGTTCTTGAGAAATCCGAATAAAGATAAAAATCCTTACATATCCGTGCCTTATTTATGCATCTTAATCAGTTCATATTCTGAACATCTGGCGACCGTGACGGGACTCTGGCGTAAATAATCTCGTGTGATCATGGATAACTGCAAGAAGTTGAGGAAAACCGCGCGTGCGGCATTCACAAGGACATACAACTGGCTCTCAACGAATATAAGTAGAGACGCAACAATCGAAGATATACAAGCACAGTTTGCGTTGTTAAAAGATAAAGCCAGTGAAATGGAGGATCTCAACGATAAGTTGCAACAGTTACTACTCGAGCGAGAAGAAACGACGGATCAGGAACTCGAAGAAGAATCCGCGGCATGCGATGAATATCGTCTCAAGTATTATTGCATCAAGACACAAGTTACAAATCTGATGCAACCGATTCCCCCAATTGCAAATGGCGGCGGGGCTGCTCAACCAAGGAACAGACGTGACAGCAAACAAGCCATTCATGATAAACGATTCAAGCTACCGAAGATCGAGTTACAGAAATTCAGCGGAGAGTTACGCGAGTGGCTGCAATTTTGGAGCCTCTTTAAGAATATCCACGAGGATCAACAGATTTCCAAGGAGGATAAATTCCAATATTTAGTTCAGGCTATGGTAAAGAATTCTAGAGCTAGTGAACTCGTGAATAGTTATCCGCCGATCGCGGAAAATTATGACAAAGTGATAGACAGTTTAAAATCAAGATTCGGTAAAAACGATTTATTAATTGAGCTATACGTGCGCGAGATGCTCAAGTTGGTGTTGAACAACACCACTAAGTCGGGCAAGAAGCCATCCGTCGGTAACCTCTTCGATAAGCTCGAAACGCAGTTGAGAGCGCTCGAGTCGCTTGGTGTCACTACTGAAATGTGTGCGGCCATGTTGTATCCTCTAGTGGAATCTTCGCTGCTGGAGGAGACATTGAGAGTTTGGCAGCGATCACCGGCGTCGTCTGGCGCTACCGTCGCAAAGGATAGGCTCACCAACCTCATGTCATTCTTGGCGGAAGAGGTTCAGGCAGAACAAAGAATTGAAATGGTTGTTAGTGGTTTCGGCATCGCCTCATAGACAAAGGTGAAGGACAGGAATAAGAGAGCGAAACAAGAAGCGTCGGAAACGGCGGCAGGACTTTTAACAGTAAATGAAACGATTGACTCTAAATGCATTTTTTGTGACGAACAGCATCAAGCAAACGTCCTAAAAGGCTTTCAACACTACAATCATAAACGAGCAAGGACGATATGAGGTATGTTTGCCCTGGAAAGAGAACCACCCAACTCTACCGATGAATCGTGCCACGGCTGAGCGGAGGTTAGAAAGTACAATCAAGAAGCTAAAACAAGATGGTCTCTACCAAGCCTACGACGACGTCTTTCAGGATTGGTTAAACGATGGTATAATAGTCGAACTTTCTAGCGATGAAGCAAAGGATTATGGACATTACCTGCCACACAGGCACGTAGTTAAGGAAAACAGCACGACTCGGATTCGCCCGGTTTTCGATGCATCGTCAAGAGAAAGAGGAGGTCCCTCGTTGAATCAGTGCTTAAAGACGGGACCAAACTTTATCGAATTGATACCCAAGTTGTTGCTGCAATTCAGGCTGCAGAAAGTTGTAGCTATAGCAGATATACGAAAGGCATTTCTTCAGATTAGCGTCTCGAAACAAGATCGAGACGTTATGAGATTTTTGTGGAAGAGACAGCCTGAAGACACGGAATTTGTGGTCTATCGACACTGTCGTGTCGTTTTTGGAGTATCAAGCAGCCCATTTTTGCTGGGAGCAATCATCGATCTTCATCTGGAGAACATTGCTCGAAACTTGCCCGAGGAGGAGATTAACTTAATACGTGATCTTGAAAAATCCTTCTACGTTGACAACAGTATAATGAGTCTCCCAACGGTCGACGCGGTAAAAGATTTCAAGGAGAAGGCGACTCTATACATGAGTAAAGGAGGATTTGACCTTCGAGGGTGGGAGTATTCTGGCGATATGAATCCCTTAAGAGAAACTCCAGTTTTAGGCCTTGTCTGGGATAAAGGTGAGGACACATTAAAGATTTCCGGCCAATGTTTGCAGCCGAAAATCCCCGAGATAGTCACAAAAAGGAAGATTTTGGCAGCTACACAGAAGGTATTTGACCCGATTGGCATTGTTTGCCCGGTGCTGTTGTGCCCGAAGCTGATTCTGCAGGCATTATGGACTAAGAAGACTAATTGGGACGAGACGGTCGATGAGGAGACGGGCGCAACATTTGTCAAGTGGCTTCGAGACTTAGAGCTTCTTCGTGAAGTTAGAATTCCGCGATGGGCTTTTGGAGGAACTAATGATTTTTTGTCATTCCATTTGTTTGTAGATGCCAGTCAAGCCGCCTATGCCGCAGTAATTTTTGTAAGAGTTGTCTGCAGCCAGGGGATTAAAGTCCACCTAGTTCAGGCCAAATCTAGACTCGCACCCCTAGGAAAGCCAACGATCCCACGCCTGGAACTGATGGGTGCAGTTATTGGAGCTCGATTGCTGTGTAGCACCATCAAGTATTTGAATCGTCCTGAGGTCAAGGTCTATTGTTGGACTGATTCTTCCACGGTGATTGCATGGATCAAGAGAGAGAGTCAATGGGCGACGTTTGTCTGGCGACGAGTACAAGAAATTAGGCAATTAACAGAACCTGATGATTGGCGTCATGTCCCTGGAGATTTAAACCCTGCTGATCTTCCGTCCAGAGGATGTTCTGCCAGGGAACTAATCAAAACTAAATGGTGGCTAGGACCGCAATGGCTCTCGCGACCTGAAGAAGAGTGGCCTCTATCCGACGCTAATATAGATGAAGATGCTGTTCGAAGCGAGATGAAGAAAGGAACGGTGAGATCAAAGGTTGTACAAATCTCGTCCGTGCTAGTCACCAATGCAACGGGGCATGAGTCTAAAGCAAGTGGAGAAATGAAGATTCCGGATGCTTCTTATGAGAGAATTTTACGACGACTCTCCTGGATAATGAGGTTTGTTGCAAATTGTCGACTAGAGGCTTTGAAACAAGTAAAGTCCTATTTAAGAGTAAAAGAAGTTACAGCTGCGGAATTAAAATTGACACGCATGGTTCAACGTGAAAGTTTCTTTGGCTTCAAGGATTCAAGGATAAACTCGATGAACACATATCTAGACGAAGAAAGAATAATTCGACTGAAAAGCCCGGTCGCGAATCGGGACGATACCATGGATTTCAGACACCCGATCTTGTTAGATTCACGACATTCCTTTGTAAACAAACTCATTGAGTACACGCACTTGAGGTTAAACCATGCACCAGCAAGTATTATGATTAACGCTCTACGAGAGAGATTCTGGATACTGGGATGTAGAAGAGGCGTTAACGCTGTTATACACAGTTGTGTTTCCTGTCGCAGATTTAATGCTAAAAGAGTTGAAGCATTGTCCCCGGCTCTTCCTGAAAAACGAGTTAGAGATGCAGCCGTCTTCGAGATCACTGGAATGGACTACGCAGGCCCTTTGTTTCTCCGAGACAAATCCAAGGCGTGGGTTTGTCTTTTCACTTGTGCCAATTATAGAGCGGTCCATTTTGAATTGGTGTCTTCTCTGACCACGGAGAATTTCCTGGAAGCGTTCCGGCGATTCGCGTTGAGGAGAGGTCGGCCTTCCTACGTTTACACGGATAACGGTACCAATTTTGTTGGAACCAACAACCTTTTGCAGAACATCGACTGGAGAAAGGTGGAAAGGAATGGCGTCGTTGAGCGAATTCAATGGCAATTCAATCCCCCCTCTGCTGCCTGGTGGGGAGAATGGTGGGAGAGAATGGTACGCTCAATGAAGGATATGCTCCGAAAGGTCTTTGGGAGAGCTGCCTTGAATTTTGAGGAGGTTACTACTCTACTTTGCGACTGTAAAGCTGTTATAAATAGTCGGCCCTTAACTTACCTGGCTGAAAATACCTGTCAGCTCGTGCCGTTATTGCCTTCATTATTTCTTCACGAGTTAAAAAATGACCGATTACCTGACGTCGATATAGCGATTACCACTCAGAAAATTACTGCAAGACTTCGCTACATTCAGGGACTACGCGATGCTCTAAGAAGGCGTCTCAGAATTGAGTATCTTGGTCAGCTGAAACAGTGTCCTTCGACGCGATCTACTACACGCTCTCTCAAGGTGGGAGATGTCGTCCTCATCGGCAACGACCTGCAGAAACGTCTGGACTGGCCCTTGGCCAGTGTAATTGAACTTATTCCTGGAATTGATGGAGAGACGAGAGTTGTTCATTTAAAAACAGCCACGGGAGAACTTATACGTCCTGTACAACGAGTATTTTCCTTGGAAATACACTCTGAGGAAGAATCTTCGGATGAGCTGAGAGCGTGTCATTAATCAAAGAAGAAACCATCAGAGAAAGCAGAGACTGTTCCCGCTAGTGAAACTTGCGAAGTGCGAAAGGACGCTGACGTTGAGAAGCCCGAAACGCGTACACGTTACGAAAGGCTTGTGAAGCCCCCCTGTAGATTTTAGTTTTAAGAATTGTCATGTGTTAATGTTCTTTTGAGCTTATTCCTTTTGAAATGAAAGATAAACTTTTAATTTTTTGTTTTGGGTCGTTAAAATATTCCTGTGTGTTGAGTTGTTGGGACTGTCAACAACTCAAGGTGGGAGAAAATGTAGAGAGAGAATTTTGTTAGAGAGCGCTTGTGTGGCTTGTGAGAGAGAATTATTTTTTTTTTAGTAGATGGCAGGCCTGTCTCCTATATGGTATGATCGTGAGCGTGCAGAATTCGCAGAGTTCGTTGAGAGGTGCTAGCGACACGTACGTTCTTGAGAAATCCGAATAAAGATAAAAATCCTTACATATCCGTGCCTTATTTATGCATCTTAATCAGTTCATATTCTGAACAATATTTTTCTCGATGTAGACAAGAAAACAAGTTGACTCGGTAGATATCCTCAAAGATAAAACGGATTTTTTCTACAAATGTATTTTCAAACTTTTCAGCATAGGTATATTTTTCTGTTGTCGAAGGATTATACTTTCAAAATATACTAAAAATAGGCACAAAATGTTGTATAGAAAAGAACATGTAAAAAATAAAATGTAAAAAGTGTGCCATCTTTCCCCGGTCTTCCCTATACATTTTAACGTACGCATGGTAATTATATAAAAATAACGTGACTTACCTGTATGATCATTATTATAGTGGTTATTTCGATTGTTTTGTACTGTTGGTGCAACGGTCCAGATGATCTCTGGTTCTAGAGTCGTCGATTTTGTCAACGGTGTGGTTTCTGTCGTTTGTGATATCGTCGGCGTTGTACGATTGCACAAGAAATACTCTTCTGTGAGATTGCTCAGCAGTTTACCCACCAAATAGTCGGGTTTAGCACAGATAACATTGGGCGCTTTATTGCCTAATAACTTAAGCCATTTCCACAGATGTCTCGCTTCACAACTGCAATTGATTGGGTTACTATCCAATCCACTAATTTTTACGGAAGCTCTACGCTCATCCAAAGCAGCTAATAACTGAGGCGGTAGATTGGTAAACTTGCTACCAGAGACATTCAGTTCAATCTTGGTGGAACGCGGTACTGGAAAAAAGAGAGCTGTTGGTATCGAATCCACGGAAGTATCCTTCAAACTCAGGAGCAATCTTGGTCCTCGCACACCGACCAGTGAACTTGAAAAGATGTTGCGCAGTCTTCCCCCTCGTAATGTCAGGTCTCGTAAGTAAGGGTGAACACGCACTGATAGCTGCTCGTTGCCCACTGACGAGTCCTTTATTTCAATATCCAATGTCTCTAAATTTGTCATATGCTTCAAAATACCCTGTACGTCAAAATATCCCAATTTGGGATAGTTATAGGCATGTAGAAGTTGCAATTTTGTCAGCGATCTAAATGCATTTTTTTCAATTCTAGTACAATTTAGTAAATTCATCATTTTTAAGGAGTGTAACATAGCTAATCCGTCGAAATTGCTCTCGTTGATAGTCATCAATTCGTTATTGGAAATGTCTAGACTTCGCAGTACTGGCAGATTTTTAAAGGTTTTGATCAGATCTGTGAAATCTGTCAGACGGTTTTTCGACACGTCTAGACTCTCTAACATTGTAGTACGCTCCAACATAATCGGTTTAATATCTGTGATTGTATTGCCCGAAAGATTTAGATGCTTGAGAAAGGGCGTCTCTAGTCTGGGGATAGTCTTAATACTCGTATTGGCGAGATTCAGTAAGCGCAGGACTTTTGCTTCGCCCAGAATGCCGCGTATTGCGTTTTCACTTAAAGGATTTTCGGAAAGATCAAGTTCCTTCAAATTATTGATAATGTCTTGTGTGAACACTTCCACTACTCGATTGCGAGCTAATTTTAGGCTGAATAATGATACCAATTGTTGTTGCAATGCCCGGATTGGTATCTCATTAAAACGGTTACCAGATAAATTGATTCTTTCCACGGCGTGAACCCTCGACGAGTCGAAAATGGTCTCGGGCAACGATGCGAGTCGATTGTTGCGTAGATCCAAAGATTCTAATCGAAGTAGACCTTCCATCGTGCGGTCGTTTAGCGTTTCGAGAACATTGCCAGATAAATCTAGCAATTGAAGCTGTGTGGAATTATAGAAAGCCAATTCGTCCACCTGCAATAATTTTATTTTTAATAATATGTAACAGTTAGATTTTTTAATATTTATTTCATTACAATCAGACTTTCATATTCATATTTTTAACACATCCGTGTTGTTAATGCAGTATTTTTAATTACATTCTTAATGCCTTTTCTTGCGTCGCTTGTTTATTATTTAATGTTTTTTATTGTATTATTTTATTGCTTTACTTGGCTGAGTAGAATAAAATTATATATGTATACATATATATATACATATACATACATATATACATATGCATATATACATATATATATATATACATATACATATATTAGGGTGTCTGTTATTTGGCAATTTTTAAAATTCTTATGGGACCCCCTCTAACTTTTTATTCGGTAAAAAAAAAATTTGATACTAAATAAAACATAATACGATGAGTCTAAGGGTATGCGCATCGACATTGAAAATTCCTATTTAAAATACATTGAGTTTTAACCAAAGTTTACCTTTTTTTAATTTTCGCAACGTATCGTGTTTACAATTTCTTTTTTTTTTTAACCTGAACTTGGAGACCGATGTGGTCATGACATAATAACATTACATAATAACATTTGAAATTTTACTCATAGACATTTGATTGACACACCGTCTGCGTTCGTTTATTCTTATTAGGAGCTACTGGAAAAACAAAATATATAACGTAACGTGTATTATAGATTTTATTTTCTTAATAGCTCCCAATGTGGGAATAAACAAACGCAGGCACACACCAATTATTTAGGGTTTTTGTAATTTGCCAATTTTTTGTTTTATTACTTTTATTGTTTGAAGTTGCGTTGTTAACTTATCAATTACAAATTTTAATAGATATAAAACATTATGAGCTATTCTAATTTTTTATAGTCTTTTAATTTAGATATAATGTAAGTTTTATTTTTTTTCAATTGTTTATTTATTTAACGTTCTTAAATAGGTTTTATATAATTAGTTAAGTTTTATATAATTACCATCGGTCTCCAAGGTAAAAGAAAATAACTAAGCACAATACGTTGCGAAGATTGAAAAAAAGTAAATTTTGGTTAAAACTCAATGTATTTTAAATAGAAATTTTCAAAGTCGATGCGCGCACTCTTAGACTCATCGTATTATGTTTTACTTAGTCTCAAAATTTTTCTTTTTTTATCGACTAAAAAGTTAGAGGGGGTCCCGTGAGAATTTTAAAAATTGCCAAATTAACGGAACCCTAATATACATATATACATATATGTATATGCATCTGTCATTGGAAGAATGGAGAGGATAGAGTGCTAAGAACAAGGAAATTTGACTATAATTTTGTATATACATATACTGTATACAAAGTGTCAGAAAATTTATTGACCAATCGAAAGGTACAGGTAGATTGGGTGAAACTGAGGAGAAAAATCATGTACCATTTTGCAAAATTCGCAATTGTTAATGAGTTATTAATACGTCTGAGCGAATGAGCGCATAAGAAGCGGTAGGCCGGACTTGGCGAGCACGTAAAATTGTGCGCGGCGCACGGTGAGCGGCGATGGGCGTGCTGGCGCCCGGCTCGGTGGCCCCGATAAGCGCTTACTCGCTCAAACATATCGATTAATAACTCATTAACTATTGCGAATTTTGCAAAATGGTACATGACTTTTTTCTCAGTTTGACCCAATTTACCTGTATCTTGGTTGGTCAATAAATTCTTTGCTACTCTGTATACAATACAGGGTGTCCGCGTATAAGTGGCCACTCCTTTCTATCTCGCAAACTACAGAAGATAGACTCAACAAATATAATATTAAATTAAATGGTTTTAATTAAATTCTATTGTGAGCATAGTGATTGCTTATAAAAATTATCTATGTTAGAGAACGGAATAGTATGCATAACTTTTCACTGTAATGTGAATATTTTGATATAATAAAAGTTGTAGTGTTCTTTCTAAGGAATACAACGATGTATGATATAACATATTTATCTTATAAATTATACGAGTTTTGTTAAGTCAAAGTTTCGCGGGTGACTACTACCTTTTCAGTTTTGGCCCTGCGTTGTGGCTAAGTTCCGAATCTCGCATTAGCGATTGACGTGTGATACGTGACATCTATCATACTTCAATCACTAATGCGAGAGTCGGAACTTAGCCACACCGCAGGACCGAAACTAAACAGGTAGTAGTCACCCGCAAAACTTTGACTTAACAAAACTCGTATAATTTATAAAATAAATATGTTATATCATACATAGTTTTATTCCTTAGAAAAAACACTACAACTTTTATTACATCAAAATATTCACATTACAGTGAAAAGTTATGCATACTACTCCGTTCTCTCACATAGATAATTTTTATAAGCAATTACTATGCTCACAATAGAGTTTAATTAAAACCATTTAATTTGATATTATAATATATTTGTTGGGTCTATCTCCTGTAGTTGGGGGGATCCCGTTTGCCTACAATCCTGATTGCCAACAGCTTCGTTTGCCCATAACATTTTGCCTACAGCTTCGTTTGCCGACATTCCCGATTGCCTACAAAGCGATTGCCTACAAGCATTATTGCGCACATGTAATAGTTAAAAATACGAAAGTACGTTTACGCACATGGCCAAACACATTGGACACATGACTTTATTGCACACAAGCAGATTGCACACATGACATTATTGCGCACATACACATTGCACACATGACTTATTGCGCACATAAGGTAAATGTCCCTATTTGTGACCATGTAAGATTTTTGCATAAGTTAATAAGAGAGGAAAGTACTCTATAGTGATTCAAATCAAGAAACAATTATACCCAACTCAAGATTAATCATTTTTGTATCGAAAAACTTGTTTTATTCGAGTTTTAAACATAATCTAATAAATATAAAAAAAGAAATTGCAGACTATGTATATGTACGCATTAGTGACCGCCTGATTTAATTTTGGCCCTATTAGTGACCCCCCGTCTGACCCGGTTAGTGACCGGGACATTAGATTGAATGTCCCGGTTAGTGACCGGTACATTCGTACATTATCCATCGAATGTACCATTTAGTGACCGGCAAATTAATTTTCGATCCTGATGAAATAAAGTTGGATTTTCTCGCTACTTAGAGACTGTTGTTTTCTATTTATCGTCAAATTACCTCATTAGAATAAAATATTTTATTGTATTTCATAAAGAAATCACTCAATAATTGAATAAGTATAAAGTAAGTATTTTGAAACCGTGGTCACAAATCGGTACAAAACACACGATGAACACACAATGTCCCAATTAGTGACTTAACCTAAAGTAATATCGTTTTCTCTACAGTTTTCCCTTGAGCATACTCGTACAAATGCAACTCACATTCGTCTAGAAGAGTATGGAGATAGATATTAATTATGTTTTTTTGGAAACAAGCAGCAAAATTTACTCCCACGACTTGTTTTCTTGAGCCGATCACAAATGAAGACATGCGTGTTTTTGCTGTACCTATCTGTAAAATTCGCCTATATTCTCAAAACTACCAACCTTTTCCGGAATACACGAATAGCACAACACTTATTAATCCTTCACTGATAGTTTTGCGCAGTATTGTTCCTTAACACTTTTTTTTGACGACGTAACAAAGCTGTGACTGTGCCGCGACAAACGCCATAGATCTACTAACGTGACGACAAGCATGCGCTCGATCTGCCACTGATGGCGACACGAGCACCTTATTTCACATTTTCACGAGAATTTGTTAGTTAAATATCATTAAAACCGTATATCAAACAGTAGCTTATTAATCGCAAAACATGATAAATATTCTTTTCGAAGATGAATTATTTACAACTTCTGATTATTTTAATAAACGTCCGCAAATGGTCACAAATAGGGTCATGGTCACAAATAGGGACATTTACCTTACACGTTATATTGCACACAATGTCGCAGGCTTATTGTAAAATCAGCCTTTTTGCAAAAAGGCTAGCCTTTTTGCGAAATGCCGGCCTTTTGCGAAAGCATTTGATCGTTTCTTTAATAAGACTAACGTATTTTAGACATTTTGCAAAGTGCCTAGCCTAGCACCAGCCCATGTGTGCCAAAAAGCCTAAAATGCGTTTAGTTTGATTGGGAAACAATCAGTGTTTCGCAAAAGGCCGGCCTTTCGCAAAGAGGCTAGTCTTTTTGCAAAAGGGCTGATTTTGCAGTAAGCCTGCGACATACTTGTGCAATATAACGTGTATGTGCGCAATAAAGTCATGTGTGGAATGTGTATGTGCGCAATAATGTCATGTGTGCCATCTGCTTGTGTGCAATAAAGTCATGTGTACAATGTGTTTAGCCATGTGCGCAAACGTACGTTCGTACTTTTAACTATTACATGTGCGCAATAATGCTTGTAGGCAATCGCTTTGTAGGCAATCGGGAATGTCGGCAAACGAAGCTGTAGGCAAAATGTTGTGGGCAAACGAAGCTGTTGGCAATCAGGTTTGTAGGCAAACGGAGCCCCCCCCCCCTGTAGTTTGCGAGATAAAATGGGGTGGCCACTTATACGCGGACACCCTGTATAATCCTATATTTTTTTTCGGTAAAAATGCCGATAAGAAAAGCCACCTCTAATGATCTTGACCTTGACATATGTTGTCAAGGTCGCCCTTCTGAGTGACCTTTAGAAGGTTTTAGTCGGCGGTCATTGTTTATTAAAAAGTTATAAACAAAAAAAGTTTGAAAAATATAGCAGTTATTTTGAGTATTGAAAGGAATAAACGACTAATATGTATGTGGAAATAGTACATGTATGAACGAAGAAAAGTCATTTAAAGCAGTGAATCGTTGATATATTGAACAGTCTTTTTGTTAAAGTAGAGAATAGTTGGTATAGAAAAGTATATGGTAAATATACCGATCAAGGGACCCACCTCCAATGAACTTGACCTTGATATATGTTGTCAAGGTCATGACCCTGAACAACATTCAAAAGGTTTTAGCCGTCGCTCGTTGTTTGCTAAAAAGTTATTAACAAAAACAGTGTGACAAATATAGCAGTTATTTTAAGTACTAAAAGACATAAACGACTAATATGTATGTGGAAATAGTACACGTATGAACGAAGGAAAGTCATTTAAAGCAGTGTTGATATATTGAACAGTCTTTTTGTTAAAGCAGAAAAAAGTTGGTATAGAAAAGTATACAGCCCGAGAAAAAATAATTTTGACTAATCGTATATAATTGTATATGATTATGTATAGAATCATAAATGAATATATATGGGTATATTTATGATCATGTATATTTACATCTTGCTCCTTGTATGATTATATATGAATCCATATATGATTAGATCTGACCATTTCTATGCTGATATGACTAATGTATTCTAATTCGTATGAGTAGGTACAGATTCATATATGATTAAACCTAATCAAGCCTGACTCATGCCTGACTGTATATGAGAATTCATATATTACTATATTTAAATCTATGTATGATTCTATCTAATCATGACTGGCTAATATAAACTCGCACCTGACTATATGTGAATTTATATACAACTGGATATAAGGTAAATGTCCCTATTTGTGACCATGACCCTATTTGTGACCATTTGCGGACGTTTATTAAAATAATCAGAAGTTGTAAATAATTCATCTTCGAAAAGAATATTTATCATGTTTTGCGATTAATAAGCTACGGTTTGATATACGGTTTTAATGATATTTAACTAACAAATTCTCGTGAAAATGTGAAATAAGGTGCTCGTGTCGCCATCAGTGGCAGATCGAGCGCATGCTTGTCGTCACGTTAGTAGATCTATGGCGTTTGTCGCGGCACAGTCACAGCTTTGTTACGTCGTCAAAAAAAAGTGTTAAGGAACAATACTGCGCAAAACTATCAGTGAAGGATTAATAAGTGTTGTGCTATTCGTGTATTCCGGAAAAGGTTGGTAGTTTTGAGTATATAGGCGAATTTTACAGATAGGTACAGCAAAAACACGCATGTCTTCATTTGTGATCGGCTCAAGAAAACAAGTCGTGGGAGTAAATTTTGCTGCTTGTTTCCAAAAAAACATAATTAATATCCATTTCCATACTCTTCTAGACGAATGTGAGTTGCATTTGTACGAGTATGCTCAAGGGAAAACTGTAGAGAAAACGATATTACTTTAGGTTAAGTCACTAATTGGGACATCGTGTGTTCATCGTGTGTTTTGTACCGATTTGTGACCACGGTTTCAAAATACTTACTTTATACTTATTCAATTATTGAGTGATTTCTTTATGAAATACAATAAAATATTTTATTCTAATGAGGTAATTTGACGATAAATAGAAAACAACAGTCTCTAAGTAGCGAGAAAATCCAGCTTTATTTCATCAGGATTGAAAATTAATTTGCCGGTCACTAAATGGTACATTCGATGGATAATGTACGAATGTACCGGTCATTAACCGGGACATTCAATCTAATGTCCCGGTCACTAACCGGGTCAGACGGGGGGTCACTAATAGGGCCAAAATTAAATCAGGCGGTCACTCATGCGTACATATACATAGTCTGCAATTTCTTTTTTTATATTTATTAGATTATGTTTAAAACTCGAATAAAACAAGTTTTTCGATACAAAAATGATTAATCTTGAGTTGGGTATAATTGTTTCTTGATTTGAATCACTATAGAGTACTTTCCTCTCTTATTAACTTAAGGTAAATGTCCCTATTTGTGACCATGTAAGATTTTTGCATAAGTTAATAAGAGAGGAAAGTACTCTATAGTGATTCAAATCAAGAAACAATTATACCCAACTCAAGATTAATCATTTTTGTATCGAAAAACTTGTTTTATTCGAGTTTTAAACATAATCTAATAAATATAAAAAAAGAAATTGCAGACTATGTATATGTACGCATTAGTGACCGCCTGATTTAATTTTGGCCCTATTAGTGACCCCCCGTCTGACCCGGTTAGTGACCGGGACATTAGATTGAATGTCCCGGTTAGTGACCGGTACATTCGTACATTATCCATCGAATGTACCATTTAGTGACCGGCAAATTAATTTTCGATCCTGATGAAATAAAGTTGGATTTTCTCGCTACTTAGAGACTGTTGTTTTCTATTTATCGTCAAATTACCTCATTAGAATAAAATATTTTATTGTATTTCATAAAAAAATCACTCAATAATTGAATAAGTATAAAGTAAGTATTTTGAAACCGTGGTCACAAATCGGTACAAAACACACGATGAACACACAATGTCCCAATTAGTGACTTAACCTAAAGTAATATCGTTTTCTCTACAGTTTTCCCTTGAGCATACTCGTACAAATGCAACTCACATTCGTCTAGAAGAGTATGGAGATAGATATTAATTATGTTTTTTTGGAAACAAGCAGCAAAATTTACTCCCACGACTTGTTTTCTTGAGCCGATCACAAATGAAGACATGCGTGTTTTTGCTGTACCTATCTGTAAAATTCGCCTATATACTCAAAACTACCAACCTTTTCCGGAATACACGAATAGCACAACACTTATTAATCCTTCACTGATAGTTTTGCGCAGTATTGTTCCTTAACACTTTTTTTTGACGACGTAACAAAGCTGTGACTGTGCCGCGACAAACGCCATAGATCTACTAACGTGACGACAAGCATGCGCTCGATCTGACACTGATGGCGACACGAGCACCTTATTTCACATTTTCACGAGAATTTGTTAGTTAATTATCATTAAAACCGTATATCAAACCGTAGCTTATTAATCGCAAAGCATGATAAATATTCTTTTCGAAGATGAATTATTTACAACTTCTGATTATTTTAATAAACGTCCGCAAATGGTCGCAAATAGGGTCATGGTCACAAATAGGGACATTTACCTTATGCAAAAATCTTACATGGTCACAAATAGGGTCATTTACCTTATATCCATATATAATTGTGCGTATTTAGATCTGACCATTTCTATGCTGATATGACTAATACATTCTAATTCGTATGAGTAGGTACAGATTCATATATGATTAGACCTGATCAAGCCTGACTCATACCTGACTATATATGAATTCATATATGACTATATTTAAATTTATGTATGATTCTATCTAATCATGACTGGCTAATATAAACTCGCACCTGACTGTATATGAATTTATTCATATATAACTAGATATACAGGGTGTTTCCGGATCTTTGCGACAAACTTAAAGAGGTGATAGATCTCAATAAATGGAACAACTTTTGTTAAGCAACCCGTGTCCGGCGATGCCTCCTTAAGGCGCTAGGCTGCGTTGAACATTTACGGTTGCGTGCCTTGATTTTTTCTTGTGGGGGAATATCAAAAGTTTAGTGTTATACAACCCCTGTTAATACTTGAAATGAGCTTATTGACAGGATTTTAAACGCATTTGGTACGATTCGCAATAATCCTGGAATTTTTCAGAGGGTGCGTCAGTAGATGCAATGCTTGTACTGAGGTTGCAGGTCGCCATTTTGAACATTTATTTTAATAAAATAAACAAAATATAATTAGAAAAACGTACATTTTTTTTAAATTTTAATATAACCATATTAGAAATCAAATAGCATTTATGCCGGTCTAGCGCCTTAAGGAGGCATCGCCGGACACGGGTTGCGTAACAAAAGTTGTTCCATTTATCGAGATCTATCACCTCTTTAAGTTTGTCGCAAAGGTCCGGAAACACCCTGTATATCCATATATAATTGTGCGTAATCCTGTCTGGATTTATTGACTATAATATAAATTTAAACATGACTAGATATAAATTCATATATGATTGTATATGATTATATATAACTTTAGGGTATCATATATATCAGCTATATACACACACACATACACACGCGCGCGCGCACATATTTATATTTATATTCAATAAACAACGAGGTTATATATACGGAAAAATAAACACTTTTACCATATAAAATTGGTCCAATTAGCTATACGATAAGCCTATTATAGTTCTTGTAATAAAATTATCAATATCTTTACTCTTTTTTTTAATATTCCAAGGATCTTTTTTATAAAAACAACAATTTAATAAGTTGTTTTACTACCCCAAGAAGAACCGAGTGCATGTACTCGGGTAAAACACATGTTCCAATATCAATCAGCGGCACACAAGACAATCTAATACTACGGAAAATCTACGGAAAAATATAATTTTTAATCAAATTTGTTATATTTTTGTAGAATTAAATTATATTGTTAGAAAATTATACAGTATCTATGTTTGACACCTTCCGTACATCTACTAACAATAAGTGTAACATATGTAGTACAATACGAAACGTCTTTATCAATTAACGTTGTAGCACAGTACGTAAGGTGACTGACTCAAGATCCAGGGGTTCCAGGTTTAAATCCAGCGGTGGTAAGCAAATTTTCTAGGTACAATATAAATTTAATTAATTTAGCTTGCACATAATAAAGATTTTCGACAATAAAATAATGTTCAACGAGCGAAATAAATTTTATTTTGTTGAATAAATGTGATAATATTTTAATGGTCATATATGAATAGATATGACCGTCTATATGATTTTGTATGAGCATGCATGGTCAGACCTGGCCAATTTTCAGATCTGATCATATATGAAATAATACATGATTATATATAATTAGTCAAAATTATTTTTTCTCGGGAGGGTGTATCAGAAATACTTGTACAAACTTTAAAGGTGAGTTCTCCGCACATAAACAAGAAAAAAAGGTTATATAAACATATGTCCGGAAATACTTTGTTTATGAGTTATAATAGAAAGATTACATTCAATTACAAGAATGGACAGAATACATCTACAATCACATGACCAGTCTAATACATCTTCAACCCAATTATTTATCCACTCACAATTCACAACAAATGCTCCAAATGTCCTCCACTTGCTTCAATGCACGCATGGACACGTCGGATCGTGGACTGTCGCACCCTTTCAAAGATCCCATAACGGTTGCGGATGATTTAGCATGCGTCTATGATCCGTTGGTGAAGAGTTTCTTCAATTGCACAAACTAGGGTTTTTTAGTGTCCCTACAGATAAAATTCTAACGGATTTAGACAGGCAAACGTGCAGGCCTAAAATCTTATCTTCCAATTATAACTCATAAACCAAGCATTTCCGTTTATATATGTTTACATATGTTTATATGACCTTTTTTCTTGTTTATGTGAAGAGAAATCACCCTTAAAGTTTTGTACAAGTATTTCTGATACACCCTACAGGGTGTCCCATGACTCAACCGCCATAACTTAGGAACGTGTTGGGAAGGTCATTTTAGGTCGAAACTGATTTTATGAACATACATATACCCGAAACTCGATCGTTACCAAGTTACGGATGTTTTAATCTTTTATGATTAGCTTTCAATAAATACTAAATTATTAATTGTAAATTTATTTTATTAACAGACATGGATTAATCTCAGCGCAACCAAGTAAATCTATTAATTTTATATTCAATTTTAAGAAGATCCAGAATGTGTACAGAAGCCGGAGGACATTTTGAAATTTATTTAAAATTATTATTACTGAATAATCCATGTCTGTTAATAAAATAAATTTACAATTAATAATTTGGTATTCATTGAAAGCTAGTCATAAAAGTTTTAAACAACCGTAACTTGGTAACGATCGAGTTTCGGGTATATGTTCATAAGTCAGTTTCGACCTAAAATGACCTTCCCAACACGTTCCTAAGTTATGGCGGTAGAGTCATGGGACACCCTGTATACAATTTTATGTGTTGGAAAGCATAAATATAAAGTAATCTCTGCTTTAACCATAATTGTATGATTATAATTGTAAACTATCTTTAATTGTACAGTTTTATACCAACTATTCTCTGCTTTAACAAAGACTGTTTACTAAATCAGCGATTCACTGCTTTTAATAAAGCAGATAACAGTTTATGCTTTTGATTAAATCAAAGCAGAGAATACATTATATTTTTGCTTTCTAACATGTAAAATTGTATATTTTCTATACCAACTGTTCTCTGCTTTAACAAAAAGACTGCTCAATATATCAGCAATTCACTGCTTTAAATAAAGCAGATAATAGTCTATGATTTTATTAAAGCAGAGAATACTTTATATTTTTACTTTCTAATACATAAAATTGCATATATACCTTTCTATACCAATTATTCTCTGTTTTAACAAAAAGACTGTTTAACTAACAATTCGCTGCTTTAAATGACTTTCCTTCGTTCATACATATACTATTTCCACGTACATATTAGTCGTTTATGCCTTTCAATACTCAAAATAACTGCTATATTCTTCAAACTTTTTTTGTTTATAACTTTTTAATAAACAATGACCGCCGACTAAAACCTTCTAAAAGTCAGGAGGGTGACCTTGACAACATATGTCAAGGTCAAGGGCATTGGAGGTGGCTCCCCTCAACGGCATTTTTACCTTTTTTTTAATTCTATTTTTTCGTACTGCCTTTATTATATTTTCTCTTTTTCAAATTCTTACTATTATCTATCATAATATTTTATATATACCATTTCAATTCTGTTATCAGAAAGATCCAGTTCACGCAATCTTCCCATCTGTGAGAAAGCAAATTCGTTCACGTGGCGCAGCATGTTCCTGGATAGATCCAACCATTCCAAGAACTGTAGTGACTTGACGTAGTCACTTGAAAACTGAACAAATCTATTGCCTGAAAGATCGAGTTGTCTCAGCCTCGGGTGAATTGCAAAAGCTGTCTGAGATAACTGGTTGATGCGATTGTCAGATAGATCAAGGATTTCCAAACCAGTGCCTGTGTTGAAATGTTCGCCGGTAAACGACGTGAGTCTATTACCTCGCAAATTTAACGAATAAAGATTTATGAGACCAACAAAGGCGTTGTTATCGATGTGTTCAATGTCATTGTACGAGAGATCGATTGTCGTGAGATTATAGAGGTACTGAAAAGTGCCTTCGTCAATTTCTTGTAGCTGATTGCCAGCTACAGAAATCCTTTCTAGAGATTCAAGGTTCAACAACAACACAGATGGTAAGATTTTGAGCTCTGTGTATGATATGTCAAGATCGATCAGTGACGAAGGAAATATCGGCGGAAAACCGCCATACAAGGGATTACTACTGAGATTTAAATACCGCAATCTATGCAAATGCTTGAAAGTATCTGGTGATATTCGCTTTAATTGATTACCCGCCAAGTTTAGTAAAACTAAATTTCTTAATGACAATTCGTTGATGGCTTTCAATCGATTATACGATATATCAAGATTTTGCAAAGTGTCTTCCAGACCAGCAAACATATTTTGCGAAATAATAGACAGCATGTTGCCAGAGAGTTCAATGTTGATGAGATTGTCAAAGTTATAGAACAATCTGGGTGGTATTTCGCGAACCAGATTGCGTGTTAGACCCAAAGTTATAAGATTTGTTGATGTGGCACGAATTAATTCAGTAGATAGTGCGGCGATGCGATTGAATTGCACGTGCAAATGCGCCAGAGATGGTAATCGTGTTAGCGCCGAAGCTGGCACTAATAGAATGTTGTTGTCTTGCAAAGATAACCATTTCAGCTTTGTCAAACCCTCGAAGGACGATTCTTCGATCTGTAAAAACACAATACGTAAAGTGTAATATGAAATCTATATACATATATAAAATAGAATGTCTGTATGTATGTCTGTATGTCTGTTCTTTATACACTTTTAAACTATTCGACCGATCTAGACGAACTTTTACACAGTTACTCTTTTCATTCTTGCGCAAAACATAGGTTACTACGGAACCTCGATACCAATCAGCGATTTTATCCCTTGGTTTCCCGGGCGTTTTTAAAGTCTGTTTGTTCTTTATACGCTCTTAAAATATTCGACCGATTTGGACCAACTTTTGCACAGTTACTCTTTACATCCTTGCGCAAAAAATAGGTTACTATGGAATCTTGATATTTCACTTATCGATTACCGATTTTATACCTTGGTTTTTCCGGGCGTTTTTTAAGTAAAATATCGAGGTTCTGTGTACATCGCGAGCGAGCAATCTCGAAATTCCCGAAAAAACGACCGGGAAAACCAAGGGATGATTACAGTATTTGTTGAAAACTATTTCTTATTTGAATTTAATTTTAATCTAAAATCGAACATTCGCAATAGGTTTTACAAAAATAAACGAATTACGTTACATGAGAGCAATCAATCTCGAAATTCCCAAAAAAATTTCCTGGAAAAACCAAGGAAGGAAATCGCTAATCGGTATTTATATCGAGGTTCTGTGCAACATCGTGAGCGAGCAATCTCGAAAGGACCCCGCCATAATCATAGGGAAATTGGGTTTCGGTGAAATTGACCGAAACTTTGGAAATAAATAGTTTATGTGATGCTGATTGAAAGTCACAATGGGCAAGATTCACAATAATCAAGCGTTTAGGAGCTATCAGCGTTCAAAAGTCAAAATAAGGTGTCATTTTAATACTATTGTGGAACAGTGGATTACAATGTATTATTCTACATAATCAGACAACTTATTCCTTTTATTAATACAAAAATATGTATTTAGGTGAAAAAATGTGTATATACACTATATGAATTATGTATATGCACACGCATGTGTACATATACACTATATGAATTGTAACCGTATGATATAATTCATATATTATGTGTATATACTTGCATGTATGCACATATTTTGTGTGTAAGTGTATATGTGTGTATGCGCGTGTGTGTATGCGCGCGCGCGCGCGTATGTGTACGTGTGAGCGCGCGTGTGTGCGCGCGTGTGTGCGTGTTCGTATTCGTGTGCGTGTGTGTGGTCGTGTGCGTGTGTGCGTTCGCTTAATGTGGTTTTAGTAAGAAAAACTGACATGTACAAACGTATTTGTGTGCTCATATACAAGCACAGATCCACATGCGTTGGACATACACACGCATGTAATGTATATAAATGTGTAAGTTTGCGTACGCATATCTTTTCTGGTAATACAATATGAAGTCTTTGCGTTCTGTCAACGTTTATGGAGCACGACTTACACACTCACACTCACTGACATACACGCACAAACTCACGGACACATACACACAGCCAACACAATTACATAGTCACACACAATCGCACACATTCATACACACATAGATGCACGCACGAATGCACGCACGCACCCACACGCACACATACACACTCACAGACATACACACACGCGCGCGCGCGCACATACACACATACACTCACACACAAAATATGTACATACATGCAAGTATATACACATAATATATGAATTATATCATACGGTTACAATTCATATAGTGTATATGTACACATGCGTGCGCATATACATACTTCATATAGTGTATATACATATTTTTTCACCTAAATACATATTTTTGTATTAATAATAGGAATAAGTTGTCTGATTATGCAGAATAATACATTGTAATCCACTGTTCCACAATAGTATTAAAATGACACCTTATTTTGACTTTTGAACGCTGATGGCTCCTAAACGGTTGATTATTGTGAATCTTGCCTATTGTGACTTTCAATCAGCATCACATAAACTATTTATTTCCAAAGTTTCGGCCAATTTCACCGAAACCCAATTTCCCTATGATTATGGCGGGGTCCTTTCCGAAAAAACGCCCGGGAAAACCAAGGGATGAAGTCGCTGATCGGTAAGTAAAATATCGGAAAAGCGGAAATGACTTAATAGAGTGAAACTCGAGTAGAAAAAGACCGGTTACGACATGTTCAATCAAGGAAAACATTTATGCGGTCCGATTTGAAATTAGAGGCATTTAGTTATGATCCAAATGATGAATATCAATTTCATCCGAAAGGGATAATAATTGGAAAAATGGTTGTAATATGTGATCATTCCCAGACAGCACAAGACGTCCTCAGGATCGTCCTGAATACGTCCAGGACGTCCTGGGATATTTTCAGGATACTTAGTTGTTTCCCAGATAGCAATGACATCCTCGGAAAATCCGAAGGACATCCAGGACATGTGTTATTGTAAATATTTATTTGACTTTATTAATTGTGGTGAAATACTTAAAAATAGCTTTAGAATGTTTTAAGTACCGTAATAAATTATAAATTTTTCATAAATGTCCACTAGACTCAAATAACATAAGAAGTCCTAAACTCATCCTACGTACGTCCAGGATATCTTGAGGAGTATCGCAGGATATCCTGAATACATCCTGTAAAACTCCTCCTCCTCCTCCTAAAATATTATGAAAAAATTTGAAATATCTCAGTAAATTCTTAACAAAAGAGAACTTTATTATAGTGTTTAAAAAACTTTGTAACAAGGGCTACAAGAATAAACAATAAAAATAGGGGCTTCTATATAAAAAATTTAGATCAAAAACACCTTAAATTTTTTAAATAAAACACCACAGGGGGTTAAATAAAAAATAGTCTTTTTGCATATTCTTGTAGCCATTGTCGAGAAGTTTTTAAAACATTATAATAAAGCTCTCTTTTGTTAAGAATTTTCTGAGATATTTTAAATTTTGTCATTATACTTTTAATATAAAATATGAAATATTTCGTAAAGTATTTATTTTTCGATGATTTTACCTTAATACTTTTATGCGTAGAATAATAAAAGAAATCAAATAATGTAAAAAAAACAGACAAATTAATTTTTAAAAAATTGATTACATTTTGTGTACACTTTATTTTGAAAAATTACAAATGTAAAAATTAATATTATTATTCGATTTCTTTGATTATTTAGCTATGTATAAAAGACATCGAAAAGTAAATACTTCACAAGATATTTCATATTTTATATTAAAAATATTATGACAAAATTTAAATTATCTCAGTAAATTCTTAACAAAAAAGAACTTTATTACAGTGTTTTAAAAACGTCTTGACAAGGGCTACAAGAATGTGCTATAAAAAATAGGGGCTTCTATATAAAAAATTTAGATCAAAAGCACCTTAAATTTTTTAAATAAAACACCATAGGGGGTTAAATAAAAAATAGTTTTTTTGCATATTCTTATAGCCCTTGTCGAGACGTTTTCAAAACACTATAATAAAGCTCTCTTTTGTTAAGAATTTCCTGAGATATTTTAAATTTTGTCATTATATTTTTAATTTAAAATTTTTAATATAAAATATGAAATATTTCGTAAAATATTTACTTTTCGATGACTTTACCTTAATACTTTTATGCGTAGAATAATGAAAGGAATCGAATGATGTAAAAAAAACGAATTATGTTAAAAAATTTGATTGCATTTTGTATACAAACTTAATTTTGAAAAATTACAAATGTAAAAATTAATATTATTATTCGATTTCTTTGATTATTCTATATATAAAAGTATTAAGGTAAAGTCATTAAAAAGTGAATACTTTACGAGATATTTCATATTTTATATTAAAAATATCATGACAAAATTTTAAATATCTCAGTAAATTCTTAACAAAACAGAACTTTATTATAGTGTTTTAAAAACGTCGTGACAAAGGCTACAAGAATACACAATAAAAATAGGGGTTTTTATATAAAAAATTTTGATCAAAAGAACTTTAGATTTTTTAAATAAAACACCATAGGGGGTTAAATAAAAAATAGTTTTTTTGCATATTCTTGTAGCCCTTGTCAAGTCGTTTTCAAAACACTATAATGCAACTCTCTTTTGTTAAGAATTTTCTGACATATTTTCAGAAAGATGCACGGTAGCGCATTTTTCCGTGGTAACTTGCAATGACACCGATAGGTGGCGCATAATGGTGTGATTAACTCGTAAGTAAATTTCAGTTGAGAGCGAATATAAGCAGGTCCAGCCGAAGAAAAATCATGCCATCCGCCAGACATATCTTTGCCAGCAATATTGCTGCAATGATATAAATACATAAAACTATATTTTCCAAAGTAAGATGTTTTCAAATTGTAAAAAAATTTTTTAAATGTAAAACAATATTATTTTTTTTAAATCTTAAATTAAAATTGTCCTTCAGACGCCTAAAAAATGTTTATAACATATTCCATAGAAGTCCTCAGGATGTCCTCAGGATATTGTAAGGACTAGTTGGCTATTATTTGCTCTTTCTCAGGATATCGTGAGGACTAGTAGTTGGCTATCATTTGTTCGTCCTCAGGATATCCGGAGGACATCCAACAAAATGTCCTCAGGATATCGTGAGGACTAGTATTTGGCTATCATTTGCTATTCCTCAGGATATCCGGAGGACATCCCGGGATTTAATTGGGATATCCACAGGATATCCCAATGGTCCGTCCTGGATGTCTTTCGGACTTCCCGAGGATGTCATTGTGCTATCTGGGTTGTCATGCAAAAACGTTTAAAACTTAAGTACCTGAAATGTGTGTGTGTGTGTGTGTGTGTGTTGTTTAAACGGAAAAGTTAAATTACCGCCTTTAAATCAACCACCCGACACACTCCTTATGTTTGGCCACAATATGGATATTGAAACACAAATGAAGTCGTTCGAAAAAAAACGACGCCCGGGCGAAGCCCGGGTAACCAGCTCTAGTTATAATATAAAAATAACATAAATATAAATATGTACTACAAAATTTTATTATTTTTTTATCCAAACTAAATCTAAAAATTAATTTACAACTATTACAAATACAAATTTAAATTTATATTTGTAATAATTTATAGAAAATTATATGATATTCAATGTGTAACAATATATTTTACCTTTCAAAAGAAATTATATAGTATATCTATGTCAGTAAAAATTGATATTTCATTACTCTTATCTTTACATCTAAGAAAAAAGTATATTTTAAAATAAATTTTACTAGAATATATGTATAAATGTACATTTAAAAATAGTATATATATCAAATTTTCATAAGTAAATAGAGATATGCCATCTTTGGTCGAGCTGGATATCTTTGTAGCTTAATGATATTTTTGTGTGAATTTATATATCTTTTCGCACTCAAACTGCCCACCGATTATTTGTTGGTCAGTCTTGAAATACAGTTTTTCATTGAAACAGTAAATTCAACATAAATCGATAATCAATTTAACTTTTTGATGCTAATAAATATCCTTTAAATCACTGTAAAGAATTTATAGGGCAAAATATTAAATCCCAGCCATGATTCAAACCTAGACCTCACTTCAATCTGTGACGGGCGTTTTTACCAATTCGACCACTAAGGCATGTATTGATATTTATCGTATTAATCATGGAAATATCAATGTAAACACGTAGAACGGTAAGTTTAAAAATTGGTTACGGGGAAAGACAAATAAGATTGTAAGATTGATTTCTAATCTCAACCATTTCTGTGACAAATTTTTGTTATAAACAACAACAGGTATATTTTTGTTTACCGTGCGCAGTGCATTGAAGCTCAGATCTAGTCTTGTAAGAGCAATAAGATTGGAGAATGTATTGATCCCGAGTCGACCTATGTTGTTACTGCTCAAGTCTAATACTTGCAACTCGTTTAAGCTTAACAGATGTATCCGTTCTATTTCCTGTAAAAAAAGAAAATATCGTGATTTACTTACTTTGAGATACAGATAAATAAAAATCGTTTTCTGAAGTATAATTTATAATGTAATGGATTGGAAATAATGCAATTAAATGTTTATTTTTTTTGTTGCAATACATAAAATAACATAAAAGCAAGCCTTGATAGTTAACCATGCACCATGGCTCCAAATACGTAGTTGAATGTTTGCATGCATTGACGATAAAGAAGACGCCATGTATGGAGATACTTACGGTAATAAGATTGTTAGAGATATTCAAGAATTTTAAGTCCGTTAAGTGTCTTAATGCATCAGTGGGAAACTCCTGGAAGAAATTAGTTGAGAGATCTAATTGCAGCAAGCTGAAAATTCCTGAAACCGTTAAGATAATCTTTGTTTTTATCACAATCTTGCAGCTTTGTTGGATTCTCTATTTCGTTATCACAACGTGATGCTAAATATACAGAATTAGGATAAGGATCCTGCTAGTACACACAAACACACACACACACACAAAAGAATCCTTTGTATATCATGCTTAAGTTAGTAGACATGTTCTTAGGCTTGTACAATAAAGTGCGCAGCTAATTTAATCTCGTGCGAGAATCAGGCTTGTGGGAACATGGATTAAAGTTCATTATTCCATCGAAGTCATTTCTCGAAAACTTTTATGGCGCATTCGAATCATTCATGGCATGACTTTAAAGTTCTTTTCACGTGTTAATTAGCACTGGTATTTTTTAAGCACAAAAGAAAACACTTTCTTACGAAAATCGGTTATATGGTCGTAAGAAAGCATATGAAATTCGACATTTGACTTTGTCAAAAAATAATAAGTATAATAAAGAAAATGTATATTTGTCAAATGTATTTTCGTTATTGTAAACGTGTATGTACCTATCTTTTATTCAGGCACTTTTTATGTTTTTACTTTTTATTTTTGCAATAAATTATTCGGATGAAATGATAAACAGATAAAGATTTAAGAGAATATTAGCGAAATAAATATTTTTTAACAAGAAATGTTTAGCATATAAATAAGAAATTTGCGCACAATTTAAAACAATGGAATAAATAAAATAATCTTGCCTTTGAAGACGTCACTGTTGAAGCGGCTAAGAGAATTATGAGAAATATTCAAAAACAGCAAGTGTTGAACGTCGGAAAAAGCACCATCTTCCATGTGAGATAATTCATTATCGCTGAGATCTAATCGTAACAATGACTCGCCAAGAGTATTGAAAGCATCTCGTGAAAGAGAACCTATAAAATAGAAGGATTGAGAAAGTAATAGCTCAATGTTTGCGCAAAAAGATGTATAATTATAAAGTTAAAATATTTATTAAAAAATGATAAACAACTTTGTGTATAAATGTTTAAAATAATTGTAAGTAGATACATAAAATTAGTTTCTCATTAAAATAATCTCGTAAGTACCTAATGTAATCTATATTAAAATCCAAGTGGTATACATATATCTAACTCAACCCAAGTAATATGTACAAGTAATATATAATTTTCAAAAAAATATATGTATATCTTTAAATTGCGCCAATTACACATACCTACCTCGAAAAATAACTATTGTACTTTAAAAAAATTAAACCTAAGTGGTAGTATCTTTATAAAAAAAAGAAGGAATAAAATCCAAATAGTACGTATCTATGTATTCCCATTAAAGGGCAAAAATTAATATAAAATTAAAAAATTTTATTTTAAAAAACTAGTCAAAAAACTTAAAATTTTTCAATGCTCCAAGGGGACTCCAACTCAAAAATTTTAAGTGGAACCTCCTATATAATTTAAAAGGGCATAAAAAAAGAAAATGTTTAGCCAACCAGAGGTCGATACATTGATCCGTTCGGGAGTTATTTAGGGTCAAAGTTCGAAAAAGCCAATTTTTGACCCTAAATAACCCACGAACGGGTCAACGTATCGACCTCTGGTTTGTGCCAAAATTTTTCTTATTTTATGCCCTTTCAAATAATATACTACAATATGGGGGGTTCCATTTAAGAAATTGAAAATAAGGTTCACGTGACCTTCAAACAATCATCCAAGTTCAAATCATTGTCATCATCTTATGTTCCCCTTGAAACCGTACAACTTTTGTCTCTAACATTTTTCCATATCTAAAGCCGTTTTCGAGATCCAGGGGGCTGGGTCAGACTTTAGAGACACTCTTATATATTTTGTAATCTTTCAATCTTTGAAGTAAAAGGGTTATTTTTCAAACAATCTTTCTAATCTTTCTAAATCTAGCAGATCTAGAAATATTAAATGAAAAGACATTATCCTTTTTTTTTTATCACATTAAAAATTTTAATTTTGTGTTTCTTTTTGTTCAGATCTGTCATTATAAATTTTTCTTACATTCAATGTTATACGGAATTTATACATATATTTAAATTGTATTTTTTATTTATATAAAGTATTTAAGAGATATATTAAACACAATAAAAAAAAATAAAAACACATTTACTTCGCCTGTATGTATATAATTAACCGAATTAAAATCATTTTAAATTGACGTAACTGACTGTCATCCTGACGCTCATAATCGTCAGGACATTTCAGACCAAAGATTTTGATCCTCCTATCTTAACGCTTATAATATAAGCATCTTATTTTAAATAACTTAATTTTATTGCGAAAAATATTACCTCAGCCAGAGTTCGAACCTTGAACCTCCCGACAATCCGTGTCGTACCAACTCGACCAATTGAGGCATGATGATAATATTTATTGCAATAACACGTATTAAAGCAATTAAACAATAATTAGATAGAACATCGATCTTTCTTAAATATTACCACATGCCCCAGTGGTCGAACTGGTACGCACTCGCACGGATTGTCGGGAGGTTCCAGCTTTGAACTCTGACTGAGGTAATATTTTTCGCAAAAAATTACATTATTTAAAATAAGATACTTATATTATAAGCGTCAAGATAGGAGGAACAAAATCTTTGGTCTGAAAATCCTGACGATTATAACCGTCCGGACGATAGCCATTTACATCGATTTAAAATAAATTTAATTAACCTATATACTGGCAAAGTAAATGTATTTTTATTGTGTTTTATTATACACCGTTGACTCGGTGTTCTGTTTTATTATTGTTTTATAGTTGCTTGTCATCTTTAAAAATCCATACAGCACAAACTTGCAGTAATTACATTGCAGGAATGTTGCAACATTGCAAGTTGGAATGTAATATTGCAAAAACATTAGAGATATGCGCAATTGCAACATTTTGCCGAAAGGTAAGAATAACATTGCAGAAATATTATTGATCTATATATATGGAAGTAATCGAAACTATTGCAACTTACTGTGTGTACACACGCACACAGAGAAAATGATTTCTTTAGATTTTATTCTTATTCAAAGTTTTTAACTTTGATTTGATTTATTACATAAAATTTTGTGTTCAAACCGCGCCTTCCCATTATTAACATTATTATATTTTAATATTATATGTTAACATACGAATTTTATATTAATATTCGTTTTACACTAACTGTTGTTTTCAATATTTGCCAGTAAATGTAATTACAATGGTTTTTGAAATATATAAAATATTGTGTTGAATGTGAGTATGAGCAAGAAGGAAGCGTTGGAGTTAGGAGATCAATCTATTCGATCATCGAGGTCAAGCAAATGCGCGATTACTACTTGGATGGGTAACTGACTGAAAGGGAGCGCATTTTCGAACCGGGCTTTGTGGTTCAAACATGCATGTTAATATTAAAATATTAGAGCAAGTTCGGGTAAGTTGAACCATTTGGGCAAGTTAAACCATTACGATGTCTAGATTATTAAGTGTTACAATGTAGTAAACAGCATTGGAATTACTAACTGTTGGCCCCCTAATCTAACGTACAAAGCGGCAGCGTAGCACAACGTGTCATGAAGTTAATAATTGAAATTAAAGATTTGGTATGTATCGCTTACTGCGTAAGAGGTTATAGTATATAAAGTTTATTTTGAAGTCAATCTAGGTACTCACAGCTTCTTACAATTAGTCGCTTTTTGTTACATGTAAAACTAAGATAGACTGCTCGAAAGTGCAGTCTACTTATAGCAAGTGTCATATGGTACATTTACATTGTGTACGATAAAAAGGTAAAAACGGCGATATCGAATAATGCGGAAAATTCGTATAATATAACCCGCCACTTTTTGTGCTTATTGTACTCTATACTCTATATAGTTTCTTTTTTTCAGGAGTAATATTATTATGAGTTTGAGCATGTTACATTTGTATGATATTGTTACAAAAAGCACAAAAATTAGAGTTTGTAATAAATTATAAGATAATTATTATGGACTATTTAATTATTAATATCCATCAAAATACGAGAAAGATTATTTTTTTGCAAGATTAATAAGATTTTCCGCAGTACCCGACATATTCTACATTACCCTCCAAAATCTACCTTTGAAAAAATGATATAACATTATCTAAACTTATACTATAAATGAAATTTGTTAGGAACACGTTATACCAAACATTTGGCATTACAACACAAATGAAAACTGAGTTCAGTTATCTTTAATAGTTTTTAAGTTATCTTAAAAAGGCTTAGGATATCTCACGATATCTACATTTCCCTTACTTCAGTTTCTTAACGAATATAAGAGTGCCTATTGATTGGAAAATACATCTTTTAGTTTTATTGTTGAGAAACGTGTTCATTGGCAAATAAGATATCTTTATGTTAACTGTATAGTTTATGGTTCATGCGTTTGTAAACTATTGTAAAAGCGCCTTGAATGCCTGTCGCGATTGTTTTGTTGCTTTCCGGGTAGGACTTCCGCCTTCTTCCTCGCTAGCTCTCGCGCTGTGTAGACCATTGAGATTTCAAGTAAACTATTCGTATATTATTTAGCTATAAAACAGAGTCCGATTTATTTACAATACCCATAATCCATCAGGTTATGGGCCCAGACTTTACGCGATACGAAAAGTAATAACTAAAAGGAAGTATTCAAGAAAATCTTGTAACGAGATTAGTCTGTGCGCGATACATGCCGATACACGTAATGGCGGAAATAGAAAAATATAGGATTCCTTTGCTGGACGGAACAAACTACGACGATTGGAAGTTCAGAATCGAGAACCTGCTAGCGGAATTAGAGCTCACACCCTATATTGAAGACGATTATACGAATCTTTTCAAGATTGAGGCGACGGACAACAAGGAAATACGAGCTAGGAAGCAAGCAGAGATAACCGAGCATAAGAAGAAGGACAGAATATGTAAGTTGCAAATAATACAACAAATTGCAGACAGTCATTTGGAGTACGCGGAAGATAAAGCTACAGCGCGTGATGTGTGGCAATCGTTGGAAAACGCATTCCAAAGAAAAAGTATAGCGAGTCAGCTCTTAATACGAAAGACACTTTTTACATTAAAATTTGATGCCGGTAATGATAATCTCTCTAATCATTTTCTGAGGTTCGATAAATTGATTCGAGAACTCTAATCCAAAGGTGCTACACTTGAAGAGCTGGATGTGGTATGCCACCTTCTACTCACGATGCCGACGGAGTATAATACAGTAGTAACAGCGTTGAAAACTATGTCATTGGAGCTGCTGACGGTGAACTTCGTCAAAACAAGAATGTTGGATGAAGAATTAAAGCGGAATGGAAAAGTCACGTGCGAAAAGAATAAGTACAGTAATACGTCGACAACTGCCTTTTCTTCGTCTACAGATGGATCCTCTAAAAGCGCAGGAAAGAAATTTATCAAAAATAAGGCAAAATTTACGTTTAATTACCATAACTGCGGACTGCATGGTCACAAGAGAGCGGATTGTCGAAAGAAGACACACTCAGAAAACTAAAAATAATGAAGGAAGTGCGGCACAAGTCGCTTCAAAAGGTCAAGATACAGTTTTCAATTTTGCTACAACTACAGAGCATGAATTACAAAATACATCGAGCTGGTTCTTGGATTCCGGCGCGACGGAACATCTAGTTAGTAGCTGTGAACAACTGTCAAACGTGGAAGTACTAGAAAGACCAGTGAAGATTAACGTTGCTAAGTCTGGTAGTTATTTACGAGCGAAACAAACCGGAGAAATTAACGTCGTGAGCAACGTGCATGGAAATAAGATTCCTATTAAAATAAAAGACGTACTTTATGTACAAGGATTGACCTACAATTTGATATCCGTACGGAAACTGGAGATGAACGAATACAAAGTATTATTTGCTGACGGAAAAGGAATAACCAAGAAGGGAAACACGACGGTGGCGATTGCGAACAGGGAAAATACGCAGTTGTATGCACTGAATCTGGAACATGCAGGAACGATAAATGCTTGTACTGCTGCGGCGGAACTGGAAATTTGGCACAAGAGGTTCGGACATCTGAACTATGAGAGCGTCAGGAAAGTCTTGGATTAAAATAAGAAGACAAGGACGGATGGATCACAACAGCCGATAGAAAAATGTCTGGTGTGTATGGAAGGAAAGCAAACCAAGCTCCCACATCGGATCAGCATCGGATCAACATCGGATCCGGGCAAAAAGATCACTTCAGCTGTTACATAGCAATATAATGGGACCAATAAATCCAATATTTTATGATAAGAAGAGGTATGTATTGACATTTATTGATGATCACACGCACTTTACTGTTGCGCATATTATTGAGTCTAAAACTAAAGTGTAAATGCTTTAAAAGATACGAAGCGATGGTAACAGCGTATTTTAACTTAAAAATAAGTTGTTTCAAATGCGACAATGATCGCGAACACATATCCAACGAGATAAAGGAATACTTTGAAGAGAAGGGAATACAGTTCGCATTCACCATAAGATACACGCCTCAACAGAACGGAGTCGCCGAGATGAACAGGACCGTTATTGAAAGAGCGAAATGCATGATCCGAGTTTAGATCTTAGGATCTAAACTCGGAAAAGAACTTTGGTCCGAAACTGTATTGGCAGCTGTATATCTTGTTAACAGAAGTCCTACATCTGCTTTGAATGGAGGTGTACCTGCACATTTATGGTTTGATGCGCCAGTTAACACGAAGAAAATAAGTTTTTGGATATATTGCCTATGTACGCATACCAAAAGAACTTATAGCTAGAAAATTTGAGTCTAGATCGAAAAAATGCTACTTCGGGGGATACTGTCCTAATGGATACAAGCTCTGGTGCCCTAAAAAAAGAAAAATTTTATTTGGAAAAAATGTTATCTTTGATGAGAAGAAATTCACCTTTGATGACTCGACGAGTGAAGACTGGATTCCGGACACTATTGGACAACAAACAGATTCTATTGAAGATACGCAGGAAAATGTTGATGATATAAACGGAGCTAAAACATCTCGAAGTACTGAATCCTCTGAAGATGAGTTTGAAGATGCAAATGGTACTCCAACACATGCAAATTGAAGTCAAGATCGTGGTGGCAAAGAATGCACAACACTACGAAAATCGAAGAGAGAGAGAAAAGGAAGCCGAGCTCATCTTGAAGATTATGCGGCATTAGCTTTACACGCGGAATCATTTGTAGAAGATATACCGGAAACTTTCGAAGAAATTCAAGAAAGAAGCGATAAAGAAGAATAGCAAGGTGCAATACAAGAAGAGATAGACGCGTTAATGAAGAATGATACGTGGGAAATAGTCGATCTTCCACCGGGAAAACGAGCACTCAACTGCAGAGATATTCAGAGTTAAACGAGATAGCAACGGAGAAATTGATCGATACAAGGCACGGTTGGTCATGAAAGGGAATGAACAGCGGTGTGGATACGATTATGAGGAAACATACGCTCCGGTTGCAAGACTGACAACTTTGAGAACTCTCCTAACAGTCATCAACAAAAAGAATTTACATGCCTGTCAACTGGATGTAAAGAATGCGTTTCTACACGGTCGAATTAAGGAAAAGATCTACATGAAGCCACCCGTGGGATTTCGCGTTCCTGGAAACAAGGTGTGCAAATTGAAGAAGGCTTTATATGGCCTGAAACAGGCTCCACGGTTATGGAAAGGGACGTTCGACAAGGAAATAAAAGATTTAGGCTTTTAACAGGCGGTAAGTGATAAATACTTGTACGTGAAGAATACAAAAAAAAATAAAATTTACTTGCTCCTTTATGTTGACGATATTATTATTGCAAGAGATGATCCTAGAGAAATAGAGAAATTAAAAGAAAAATTGAAGAAACGCTTCTGTATGAAAGAACTTGGCGATCAGCATTCGTTTCTAGGAATAAATATAGTCAGGACGCAAAACAAAATACGACTCAGTTAACCTGGTTATCTGCAAAAACTGTTAAATCGTTTTGGAATAAACAAATGTAAACCTATAAAAACGTCGATGGAACTCAAGAGTACTTTACACGAAGACGCGGAAATTCTGGATGAATCGAAGCCTTATCGAGAATTAGTTGGATGCTTGATGTACGCTATGCTAGCTACTAGACCCGATCTAAGCGTGGCGGTGAATTACTTTAGCAGATATCAGACGCGGCAAACAGACAAACTGTGGATTGGATTAAAGCGAGTACTCAGATACATAAAAGGAACGATGAAACTGGAATTATGTTTTCGAAAAGGAATAGAAGAGCCATTGCTATATTATACGGACGCAAATTATGGAAGCAAAGCTGATAGAAAGTCAACCACTGGATACCTCATACAAGTGTATGGAAATTCTGTTCTGTGGTGTACCAGGAGGCAGACTACAGTAGCACAATCGTCGACTAAAGCGGAGTATGTTGCTTTGGCAACATACCTCACAGATGTAATCTGGACAAGAAATTTACTGAAGGACTTTGGAGTGGAGTTTACCAAGCCCCTAAAAATTTATGAAGACAATAAATCTGTAATAAATCTGTTGAATCGTTGGGAACATCGGAGACTAAAGTACGTAGATGTAAAATATAATTTTATACGAGACTATTATATAAGAGGACAAATAATTGTAGAGTATGTGAGTACCGACGAACAGGTGGCGGACGTGTTAACTAAACCGTTAGGAAATGAGCAATATTTAAAGTTACGTAGATTTTTAAATTTGTGTTAGAATCACGATGTATTGCTTGTAATAGTATTTTTGAATTTAAACATAAAAATATTAATTTGAGGAGGAGTGTTGAGAAACGTGTTCATTGGCAAATAAGATATCTTTATGTTAACTATATAGTTTATAGTTCATGCGTTTGTAAACTATTGTAAAGGCGCCTTGAATGCCTGTCGCGATTGCTTTCCGGGTAGGACTTCCGCCTTTTTCCTCGTTAGTTCTCGCGCTGTGTAGACCGTTGAGATTTCAAGTAAACTATTCGTATATTATTCAGCTATAAAACAGAGTCCGATTCATTTATCATAATCCATCATTTATCTATACTACAACATATTTAACATTTGAAGGAAGGACATTGAGTATGCTTCCTTATTAAATGTGAGATATGTAACATTTTTTGGAATAATGCAAACATATCGACGTCGTGACGTGTAACACGAGATACACGAAAGTTAAGCAAAAATTTTGTATTTAAACATCTTATTTTTGTTAAACTTGTTTGGGAAATGATATTTGAGATATAATATACCAGAGCCGGGATTTACTTGCACATTTCGGGCCGATTCCCGAGGCGACGCCTCCTATTCCCCCACTACCGCTCGAGGCTCAGCGGCCGAGCCGCCGACAGCGCGCTTGACACTGTTTCTCAGGAGCGTCACGCGTGCTATACGTAGGATGGAACTACATTTCCTCCCGAACAATATTAAATAGCTAGTTAGAACAGTCTTTTTTTTCAATAATTAATAATTGAAAATCTTTATATCATTATTATTATTAATACTCTATATATATTGTTGCTATTGAATTACATATTTAAATAAAACCTGTAATAACTATGTAATATTTTATTTGGAACTGTTAGTTTGTGCGCTACACTTATAAGTTATAACAAAATTACATAATAGGCCATTTATTTTCACAATATTGTATATAGAATACAATTGATTGAGGAATCGGTAAACGTGATGTGTGTAGAAATATGTACTATATATAATTATCATATAATTATAATTAGGACAATAGTTTCCACGCAATCCATAAGGTACTCTTGCTGACGCGTTTTTTTAAAGTGATTTCTTTAGTAGGCCTACTCCACCGAAGAGAAAAATAATGTAAAAAAATTCATTAATAAACGTAGAGGTGAAATCAAAGGAACAATAAATAATTGTAAATATTAAGTCGATTTTCTAGGCCATTTACATAATTCTACAAGAGATGGGATATCTGTAACATAGGAATGTTAGAAAAAATATTTTGCATTTTATTGAAGCTAATGATGTATCGCTTAAGGAAGAACGTTTACTGGTTTTTATATATTTTATCTTCGAAAATGAGCATTTACATAAGTATGTAAATCCGAACATAAAAAAAATTTTGGTCTTCGAATTTTTTCCATGTTTGGATTCACATATATACTTATGTAAATGCTCATTTTCGAAGATTAAAATATATAAAAACCAATAAACGTTCTTTCTTAAGCGATTCATCATTAGCTTCATTAAAGTGCGAAATATTTTTTATAACATTCCTATGTTATAGATATCCCATCTCTTGTAGAATTGAATTCCTTTGATTTCACTTTTTTCGGTTATTAATGAATATTTTCACATCATTTTTCTCTTCAGTGGAGTAGGCCTACTGGAAAAATCACTTTTAAAAAAACGCGTCAGCAATAGTACCTCATGGGTTGCGTGGAAATTATTGTCCTAATTCTAATTATAAAATAATTATATGTATATAGTACATATTTTTACACACACCACACTTACCGATTTCTTAATCAATTGTATTCTATATACATATATTGCGGAAATAAGTGGCCTATTATGTAATTTTGTTATAACTTATAAGTGCAGCGCACAAACCAAGAGTTCCAAATAAAATATTACATAATTATTACAGGTTTTATTTAAATATGTAATTCAATAGCAACAACATATATAGAGTATTAATAATAATAATGATATAAAGATTTTCAATTATTAATTATTGTAATAAAAGACTGTTCTAACTAGCTATTTAATATTGTTCGGGAGGAATGTAGTTCCATCCTACGTATAGCACGCGTGACGCTCCTGAGAAACAGTGTCAAGCGCGCTGTCGGCGGCTCGGCCGCTGAGCCTCGAGCGGTAGTGGGGGAATAGGAGGCGTCGCCTCGGGAATCGGCTCGAAATGTGCAAGTAAATCCCGGCTCTGTAATATACCTATCTGCGGTTTTCATCACTTATTATCACCACAAATTAGATTCATAAAAAGTGTTTATATGTTAAATTTTATTAAAAAATAAACTCTAATAACTATAAATTATAATTATACCGTTTTATTAAAAATATATAATTGTATAAAAACTCGAGTTTTTAATTAATAAAAGAAGGAAACTGCCATTTATGGTCTAAGCTTGGATCTTTGGTAGCTTAATGATATTTCTATATGTAGGTATTTTATACGCGTATTTTCCAACATACTAAACTGCGCGCCGATTTTTTGTCGGACTTAAAACACAGTTATTGTTGGAACATTAAAAATGTCTTACTCTCTTTAATTAAATCAATATCGATTAAATTAAAAATTTACTGTAAAGAATATATTGCGAAAAATATTACCTCAGCCTCGGTTTGAATCTGGAACCGGGGCAATTACGACAACTTTGGCCCCTTGATTTGACTATAGTTTCTGATAGTATGTTTTACGCTGGACAAAAACTTATATAGGGCTAACTGCTCTAGTTTTCGAGATATGCAGTGTTAAAGTTAAAAATAAATAATATGAATCTTTAAATAATACTTTGATTTCCAAAATGTGTTACTTGATCTGACGGTTGCTTTTGGTAGTACTTTTAACTAGGAACATAATTGTGCACGAATTATTGTGTTAGCACCATTAGTTTCCAAAATATGCGAAACTTAATTGGTAAAATGCAATAAGCAAAATGCAACTTTCCATGCGAAGCGACGTCTACCCCACCTCACCCCTGCTTCATGGCGAAACGAGAGAGAGACAAAGAGAGAGAGAGAGAGAGAAAGAGAGAAAATAAATGAATAAATGAATACATTTATTAGCCTCAGCTATCATACAATACATACAATACAATTCACTTACATCAATTTTTTTCAGTCTTCTTTTAAATTCGCTCACATTATTATCAATGTTTCTTATTTCCTCAAGCAACTCATTATATATCTTTATTCTATCATAAAACAAATCTTTCTGTTCTGTTCGCGTTTTTCTAAACTGTACTTATAATTGGTTTACTTGTCCCGTTTTGTACTTATGTTGCTCTCATATCTTCTCAATTTTATTACACAATCTACTCGGTAACAATCCATTAGCTAGTTTATATACAAATATACATACATTATACTTAATTCTCTTTTCTACGCTCATAATTCCTAAGACATTCCTCATTTCAACGCATGAAGTATATGTATATTGGACATTTAAGTACTGTCCTAATTGCCCTATTTTGACATACTTGCAACTTCTCTAATTGTACTCTAAATAGAGAGAGATTAATTGACTGATTAAGAAAGAGAGAGAGAGAGAAAGATTAATTGATTGATTGAGCTTTATTAGCTTTCTCGGCTATTATTTACATCAAATGTCTTTACATTAATTCTTCTACATAAGGTACAATACATATATTTTTTTAACATACGTTTAAATTGTTCTACTTTTTCACATTGCTTTAATTCAGTCGGTAAGGCGTTATACATATTCAAGCCTTCATAAAACAAACTTTTTTGCCCGCTTTTCGTTCTACGAAATTGTATTGTAATACTCCCGGTCTGTCTTCTTTGCCTTCCAGTCACATCTCCAACTATTTCTATCCTACTACTTAAATGTTTTGGCACTATACCTTTCACAATCTTAAAAATAAAAATGCACACATTGTACAACAGCCTCTGTCTTACATTCATAAATCTAAGGGTTTGCAGTATTAATTCTACTTTAGTATATCGCGACCATTGTAAAATGACCCTCATGGCTCGGTTTTGTGCCACTTGCAGTCGATTCAGCTGCATTTCACCCATACCCACTAACAACGTTGCACAATATTTAAAATGAGGTGCTATGATTGACTTATACACAGTACATCTAGTGTACGCCGATATATCATTTCCTATTTTATTCAGAATACTTACTTTTTCCCCTATTTTTTTTAACATATAATCACAGTGATCATCTCAACGGAGTCTACTATCAATCATTACACCCAAATTTTTTATTTTCTCCACACGCTCTATTACAGTTCCATCCAAGCTTTTCACTATTATGTTTGTTTTCAATTCTTTTGTTATACTTCTAACTATCATATATTTGGTCTTATCTGCAGTTATTTTTAACATATTTACATTCATCCATTCTTTAGCTATACCGAACACCATATTTAGTTTCATTTTTAATTCTTCATAGTTTTCTCCTGTTACACTTGAGGTCGTGTCATCTGCAAATAACTTAAATCTACTTCCCTTTGGACAGACTTTAACTATATTGTTTATATACAGAATAAACAATAGAGGTCCTAATACAAATCCCTGTGGCACGCCATATTCAGTATCAATTACTTCAGAACATATATCATTGAATCTAACTTGCTGCTTTCTATTACTTAAATACGATTTAATCCATTCCAATACAACTCCTCTCCTCAAGATTGATTGATTGATTGATTTTGTTTATTATGCTCAAACATCAGCTAAAGGGCAAAGATACATAATAGCAAGACATAGAATACAAGAAAAGCTCTCAGAAAGAAAAGCATATTAACAAATATATTGCATCCTGATGCATTACTTAAAAACTAATCTTAAAACTAAAAGAAAAATTATTATTAAGAAAAAGTAGGAACAGAAAAGATAACTTAATGTAAAGCATAAGAACTAATTGATACTACGCAACGCAACTTAAACTAAGAGATAATTATCTGTATAACGCAACAAACTAGATACACGACTAGACGATGATAACATTGCACCAATATAATACACACAAGAAGGCCAAGAGCATCAGCCAGTTTCAGATGCAAGCAAAAATAAGTGAAGAAGGTTTTTAAAAGATGCAATAGAAGATGCAGATGTTATACCAGTAGGAAGAGTGTGCCAAAAACGAATTGAGGAAAGACGAAAGGAGTGCATATACGTGGCAGTTCTACAAGTCGGAATATGAAAAGTTTGTGATGAGGCACCAAGACGGTCTGAACTCCTTAGCGATGGGTCAGGAAAAGTGAAAAGCTCACTAAGGTAAGAAGGAGATTGTAAGAAAAGGATACGATACATCTGACACCCAAGAAAATAAAGCCTTCTATTTTCAACAGAGAGCCAGCCCAGTCGACGTCTGTATGGCGTAATATGTTCATCACGTCTGATATCATAAATAAACCGAATACAGCAATTTACAAGTCTTTGCAATTTAGTGTTCAACTCATTGCTCAAGCCATGATAGACAAGACAGCAATAGTCAATGTGAGGTATAATCAATGCTGTAACTAATTTGATTCGTTCTTAATTCAGTGGAAAGAGAGTTTCTGTTAAATTTTAGTTTGTATAGCGCATAATGGACCCTCTGCGAAACATGTAAAATGTGTTTCCTCCAAGAAAGAGTAGACGTGAACATAACGCCCAAATTCCTCACTTCACTTACAAAAGGAAGAGGTACTTGGTTTACAGTAATAGGCGGTAGAAGACCAAAATCAATATGCCTAACATATGCTTGATTACCATAAATAATCGCCTTTGATTTGGCAGGATTCAGTTTAAGGCCATTAGACTCAGCGTAATTAAAAATAGCATTCGCATCTCTAGAAATTAACTCTAATCAACGAAGAATGTCGGCCGGTGAGCATGATAGATAAATTTGAATGTCGTCAGCAAACATCATATGTAATGCATGCGACAAGACGCTACCAATATCATTAATAAAGAGAGAGAATAATAGTGGGCCAAGCACAGAACCCTGAGGGACGCCAGACGACGTAGATAGCCAATCAGAAAGCCTACCAGTATCATCGACCACTGCCTGAGAACGACCAGTCAAATATGAAAAAATCCATGTAAGAACGGCGTCAGAGAAACCGATCATCTTAAGCTTAGTGAGCAGACGAAGATGTGGAACAATATCAAATGCTTTGCTAAAATCAAAGAGAATCATGATTGTGACGAGTCTGTTGTCAATTCCCTCTTTGATATCGTCAGAAATACGTAGTAGTGCTGATTGAGTATTATGACACGGTCGATACGCAGACTGTCTTGGATTTAGGAGATCATGATCAATTAAGTAGTCTGTGATCTGTGAGGCAACAATCCTTTCAAGAATCTTAGAAAGCTCAGGCAGATTGGCTATCGGTCTCGTATCAGACGGGGATAATGGAATGCGAATCTTCAAGAGAGGGCGGATAAGAAGCGCTCGCTTCCACTGAGACGGAAATGAAGAAGTTTCTAATAAGCGGTTAAATAAAACAGTGAGATACGATGAAATCATGGGCCGAGCAATACGCAAAATATAAAGCGGAATTCCATCAGACCCCGACGCATAAGAATGAAGTGGTCCCACAGAAATGAGCTTAAAAATCATGCACGGTGTTATGGCAGAGAAAACAAATTCTGGACGCTGAGATGGACGAGTAACCGGAGCAATGGCGGAAATAAAGTCAGCATACAAGCAAGGCAACTGAGCGTTAGAAACAAAAACATAAAATGAATTTAATTGATCAGGTGTAAAAAAACGTAAAGGAGAAACTAAGGATGATTTTACAAGACCCAAACGATCCAGTTCTCTCCATAGTTTACCAGGATCAGTGATGTTATTAAGAGAATTGAATTGAAACTCGCTTTTGGCACGCTTTATATCAATATTAAGCAGGTTACGAAAAAGTCTATAGGTGGCATAACCGAGCAAACTATTGGAACGCTTTGCCTGCTTATATAGCTGATTACGAGTACGAAGCCGGGTTTTAAGTTCAACTGTGAGCCACCGCGCAGGGGGCTTCCTGATAACAAATACACGCTCAGGAGCAAACACATCAAGCGTCCCAAGCAAAGTATCAGACAGCACCGCACAGAGCCCGTCAACACCAGAAACACTCGCCCGGTCAACAAGTCCAACACAACCACCATCAGTGACCATCCGAATGCACGCTAGAAAATCAGTACTCTCAATGATAGACTGAAGATGGTCACGAAACTCATCACCATCAATGGCTCTATAACTACGCCTTAGAATATTACGCTCAATCGGTAAGATCATACCTAAAGAAAGCGACAACTTGATGAGATCATGACCGGCAATAAACGGGCTCTCGGATTTAGCAAACGTCAAGACCTTTTACTGTCATCGACCGCATCCAGCCACGAGTCAGAAGTGGCTGTGTGATGTGTAGCATCTGAGTGTACAATATACATTGATATGCCTGACATAAGTTTGCGTAAGTAATTCGCTTCATAATTCGTCGAAAGGAGATCACAGTTAAAGTCACCGCCAATGATTATATTTTTATACAGGTGCGAAACACTCGTAAGTGTTTCAACGAATTCAAGAGAGAGAGAGAGAGAGAGAGAGAGAGAGAGAGAGAAAGTTTGAGTTTGAGTTTGAGTTTATTTATTATGTCATAGTCAAAACTTTAGGCAAATAATGAATAATACAAAGATATACATGAAGTAAGCAAGAGCGAAATATAAAAACAGAAGTTGGAATAAATATGAACTAAAAAGATACAGAACGCAGTGTGATAACTACAATAAAGCAGTGGGCCAAAGCGGAAACAATGAAGATAATGATGACAATATAACAAAAAAGTAATAATATTATTTTTACTTCAGCCGATGCTTCACTACCAAATTTCGTTGAAAAAGTGTAAATTATCTGATATACTACTGAAGAATTATGAATCAACGGAATCAAGTCGTTGCGCTCCCTCAGACTACAAGAGATACTAATCACAAAAAAATTACATTAAAACTTAAAACTAGTTTAAATTTTGAAATTGCAACAATTTATGTACAGTGACTAGGACCACTTAGACTAAATTGTACTTAAACCTAAACTACATCTTACATAAACAGTATGTAGTCCCATGATAGAATCTCAAATAGAACTGAGCTCAAGTGAAAAAAGATAGACGTTGAGCTTTCGCTTAAATTCGTTGACAGACGATGACAACACAACCTCAATAGGAAGCGAATTCCATAAGTAAATACCCGCAAAGTGGAAGAACCTATGATAAGTCTCAGTTCTGTGGATGGGAATTTGAAAAGTATGCGGTAACGCTAACCGTGACGAATCGAGAGATCAGCCCTGACAAAGATTTCAGAGAGGTAGCTAGAAGACATACCATTATATATCTTATACATTTCAATACCGAGGAAATAAAGACGTATATTTTTCACAGACAGCCACCCTAGTTGATGACGGTAAGGCGTAATATGAACATCGCGTCTCAAATTGAAGATAAACCGAATCGCACAATTGATAAGTCTCTGCAGTTTTGTATTGAACTCGTCCGTAACATCATTATAAACAAGAGAACAGTAGTCCAGCAGAGGCCAAATCAATGCAGACACGAGTTTTACACGCAGTTAAAATGATAAGGAGTTTTTGTGAAACTTAAACTTATGCAGCGTGAAGTGTAACCTCTTAGAAATATGGGCGACGTGGCTGTCCCAAGATAGATCAGAGTTCATGATGACACCCAGATTCCGTGCCTGGGTGACAAACAGAATAGAGGTGCCACTAACGGAGATAAGAGGTAAATCGCTAAGATTTGTTTGGTCAACGTAACGCTTGCTACCAAATATTAATACCTTGGATTTCTTGAGATTGAGAGACAATCCATTTGTGGTTGCATATTCAAAAATAACACCAACATCATGCGCCACCAACTGCAAAGCAACATTCAATTGACCAAAGAGACACTTACGGTAAATTTGCGTGTTGTCAGCAAAAATCAAGCGCTAGGTAAATCTGAGGAAAGCACCGATGTCGTTGATGAATAGGGAAAAGAGGAGCGGTCCCAATACTGATCCCTGTGGAACACCAGAGGTGACAGGTAGCCAATCAGAGAATCCGTCAACCAGATCAACAACCGCTTGAGAGCGACCAATGAGGTACAAAAAAATTAATTTCAGGGCAAGATCAGAAAACCCTAATTTCCTCAGTTTAGTCAGAAGTATAGGATGAGAGACAGTATCAAAAGCCTTACTAAAGTCAAAGAGGATCAATACCTCACCTGCGTCAACGCCACTCTTAATATCGTGAGATAATCTTAGAAGGGCAGACTGGGTAGAATAACCCTTACGATAACCCGATTGACGGTCATCGAGAATATGGTGCGAATTGATAAAGTCAACGATTTGGCGGTGCAAGATTTTTTCGAACAGCTTAGAAAGTTCACACAAGTTGGCAATGGGTCTCGTTTCAGAGGGAGAGATAGGTGACTTGACTTTAGAGAGAGGACGCACTATAGCGCGTTTCCAAAGAGATGGAAAATAACCCAGATTGAGACAGCAGTTAAAAAATGAGGTCAAGAGGTTGCCAATATGAGGCAAGGCCAAGGCGATAGCAAACAGTGGTAATTGATCGTAACCCGAGGCAAAAAAAACAGAAGATGGAGAAACCATTAAGGAGCGTAGGTTGTCATAAGATAAAAAAGTTTTCAGGAAAACTAAAATGTGGTTCATCAGGCATGATGGATAGAATGATATTAGAGAATTGAGATTGTGAACAAGGAGGATAACAATTAGAGACAGAGGAATAATGGGCATTCAAAACATCACGTGAAAAAAAGATGAGAGGTGAGGAAAGAGGCGATTCAACTAGACCAAGATTGGCAAGTTCAAGTCATATCTTGGACGGATCGGAAGCTGTGCTCAATCTGTTCATGTAAAACTGCTCTCTGGCCCCCCTAAATCAAGCGTGAGATGATTCCTACAGAGCCTGTCAATATGAAAATCAAGAATGTTGCCAGATCTGCTCGCGGCATTAAAGAGACAGTTACGATGCCGAATTCGGCGTTTAAGGTCAACAGTAAGCCAAAGCGCTGACGGACGAGTCACACGAAAAGAATGAATGGGAGCATGTAGATCCAAACTAGCAGTAATATCATTAGTAATAGTGCTCAGGATGTCATCAATGTCTGACTCGCCCGGGCTCGCAAAACCAAAATCACGCGGGAAAAAAGAAGAGAGCATGGAGGTAAGAGTTTCAACGAACCTTTGCTCGTCGAATCTCTTATAACAGCGCCGAACTAAGGTGCGACTCGTGAAGGACGGAACCTTAAATAAATAAGTTAACTTGATAAGATCATGACCATTGATAAAGGGAGCATTAGACTTACGAAAAGATAAAACTTTGTCCAAGTTGTCGACTATGAAAACGTCTAACCATGAGACTGAAGAACTGGTATGAAAAGTCGATTGCGATTCAACAATATTAAGCGACAACTGTGAAATTATGCCCCTGAGGTGATTGGATTCGTATGATAAAGCAAAGAGGTTGCAATTTAAATCGCCTGTAATATTAATATTTTTATAACAATGTGTAAATGTAGTAAGGGCATCAACATAATTACTAAAATTTTTACCTTTTGGTCGACGGTACATGGTGGTGAATAAGAGAGGCTCGCGCATGCCGTAACGGATGTCGAGAATGAGGTACTCAGGCGCGTTCGAGAAGGCGGAAGGCGACGACGCCAGAACGCGCGCCCGCAACGATTCATGCACGTAACAAGCCACACCACCACCCTCCCTGCCCTCTCTGTCGACACGTAACAGATAGTATCCAGAGATTCGTACTAGATCATCGGAAATATGTGAGTGAAGCCAGGTCTCAGAAATAGAGATAATGTGAAAAGTTTAGACGATAAGAAGGCCTGAATTGACTCAAGATGGGCAAAAAGGGAGTTAGTATTAAGGTGAGCAATCGCGAGACAATCGTGCGAAGCAGAAGGAACACAACCATCATCAATCACCAGTCACTGAAGCCCCACCAAGTCAGCCTCAGTGGCAATCAAAACCGGAGACTGACCATGGCCTCTAGGGACAAAAATCTGGCCGTCCCTGCACCATACATGTTTGAAAGATAACTGCCTGGCCGTAACTCAAGTACGGCGCAACAAATTATAAATATCCGTTGGAAGGAGTTCGTTTACATAAATATGCCCGGGGACATCTCTAGAGAAAACCTCGCTGACAGTAAGTCAACGTTTACAGCGCATAACACTGAGGATGTAGTCGCGAATCTCGCGCGACTTAAGTACGACAATAATAGATCGCCGTCTGTTAGCAGTAACAGCACGAGGATCAGAGGCGGACACAGAGCCAGGCGCCACATCACGCATCGCAGACGTATTACCACCCCCCACATCACGAGTCTCGAGAACATCGGAAGCCAGCTGCAACGTACCAAGCGTGAAGAACGCTGGTGACAAGCTGTTCGGATGTGTCGGTCAGAAAACTTGGTATCCCAGAGATTATAATATCCGATGTTCGCAAGACTCCGGATGAGGACCACCCCGATCACTCCTTAGATCACGTACCTCATTCGCGAGAGCAGCACACTGCTGCTCTAACTCAGTAATACGCTGACTGTTCCGATCGACACTTTCAGTGATGCTATTCAACTGATTAATTTGTCATTTAGTACACTGTTAGTACGCCGCTGGTCCTCAACAAAAGCGGTAAATCGCGCATCCGATGAATTCAATTGCTCGATTAGTTGACGCAAAAGCACATTGGTTGTGTTGTCAATCCTAGATTGCGGTAGAGTGCTCATGCATACAGGGGTAGGCGTGTCAGTAAAGTCAAACAGCTCAGTACATTCCACCTCCGGTGTAAGAAGAGCAGCTGATGAGGCAGCCAATGACATACACGGCTTGACACTATCCACACCCGGTGTCGGAGGTAGTGAAGCCACTAACTCCTTACAGCAATGGTCCGCATATTTGGACGCAGCATACGCCTTGACACAACCGGGATGAAAAAGTCTTTTGCACTCACACTCGACAGAAGTCGTCGCAATCGACTTCTTGCACTTAATGCACGCACGCTGCATAATTAATCCGTTGACCGTAGCAGAAAGTAGAACCAGAATGCAGTACAGCGGTCCAGTGGGTAACAGATGGTGGTACGTCTCAAGGCCCACAGATGTCGCCACATGCGTAAATCGGATGGTAACTCATGCACAAATCAGGTATGAGAGACAGCAAGCGCACAGAAGAGAAAAGCAGGAGCATGCGCAGCAAGAGTCCGCGACAATCCCAAGACCAGGCGAAAGTGAGGTTAGAATCGGAAGTAACTTTAAACTCCAAGATATTCAGCACAGCAGTTGCAAGGAAAGAAGAATGAAATATCTATCTTGACAAGCAACGAAAAACCTGCTTAAACCTGCAACAAAACAGCCCGAAAGCAGTTTACGGCAGAGATGGAGTTCGCCGAAAGCCAGAGCAAGGAAACACAGCAACATGCGATACTCACGAGAGAGAGAGAGAGAGAGAGAGAGAGAGAGAGAGAGAGAAATTGATTGATTGATTGATTTTTATTATGCCATAGTCAAGACTTTAGGCAAATAGTGAATTATACAAAGATATATATGAAATAAGCAAGAGCGAAATACAAAAGACAGAAGTTAGAATATGTTTAAACTAAAAGATACAAGACGCAGTGTGATAACAACAATAGAGCAGAAAGCAAAAGTGGAAACAATGAAGATAATAATGACAATTAAGCAAAAGGTAATACTATTTCCACTTTAGCCAATGCTTCACGACTTATTATAAGACAAAATAATTCGAGTGAAAGACGTTTGAATATACATAACTAATATGATAATATTGCGTCATATAACCAAAATTTCGTTAAAAAATGTAAAATTAACTGAAATACTGCTGAAGAATTATAAATCAACGAAATTCAGTTATTGTGCTCTCTCAAACAAAAGAACAAGTATAACCACGTAAACTAGACCTATGTAGAACTTACTTAAGCATAAAACGATTATAATGTTGAACATAAAGTGAAGAAGCTTATAAATCATTAAATATTTCATCGTGGTGAAAAAGAGAGGCTCGCATGTGCATATGTAGAACTTTCATTAAACCTAAAGCGATTGTCACGTTAAACGTAAAGTGAAAAAGCATGTAAATCATCTATATATATAAAGACAAATGTCCTGACTGACTCACTCACTGACTGACTCATCAACGCCCAGCCCAAACCCCTGAACCTAGAAACATGAAATTCGAGGGGTGTATTCCTCTCATGGCGTAAGCACCCACTAAGAAGGGATTTTTAGAAATTCGACCCTTAAGGGTGTGAAAAGGGTTAAAATCTATATTCACGGATTTGTCAATATCTCTTAGGCCCGATGAGATATCGACTTGGTTCTTGCTTACGAAGGTCACCCATACAAATGCCCAAAAACATATTTCAGGATTTTGCCCTAATCAACCTCTAAAGGGATAAATCTGGATTTAGGGGTGAATTATAGAATCCTTCGTATCTCCTGTAAATTAATCAATTAATAGTACTTTTTCGGTTGTTATACTCAGCCAAACAATTATTTTAAAAAAAAATAACATTTGCTTTCCTATTCCTCAATAAATTTATTAACAAAAATAATTTTAAGGGCCGTAGGGGAGAGTGGAAGAATCGCAAACATCTAAGGGAAAAGTTTAATAAAGCCCACGATTATTTACCAATTGTAAACGTCTTTATTTAATTACGAACGGGTTTTGCTTATTTTTTGAAATTGTAATTTATGTTGATAAGCAAACACAATCAAATTTATTCATGTACTAAGTACTATGTGATAAAGACTAAAAACAAATTTAGATGTCAACAAACGTCCTGTATATATGCAAATAGTGTTTGTTCTTTGTTCGAAATAAATCAATTCAATAAATCGTTCGAAATAAATCAATTTAACTGTAATCTTAGTATTTTAAATCTTAGTATTATTTATAATTTTAGTATTACTTTTTTTTAAGATACAATGACATTAAAATACATTGTAATAATAATGTGAATTAAATAAATTACTTCAAATACTTAGTAAATTCTCATTTGATATTCAATAATTTCTTTTGAGATTAAGATTACCTTGCAATAATGTATTGTAATACATATTTGGAATTTGTACCGGCTGCGATATGCAAATAAATATAAATTTGAATTAAATCAAATTTAGAGTAAGATATATTTAGTATCTATTATCTATCTGTCTATATATATATAGAGACAAATGTCCTGACTGACTGACTCACTGACTGATTCACTCATCAACGCCCAGCCCAAACCCCTGAACCTAGAAACATGAAATTCGAAGGGTGTATTCCTCTCATGACGTAAGCACCCACTAAGAAGGGATTTTTAGTAATTCGTCCCCTAAGGCGGTGAAAAGGTGTAAAATTTGTTTTCAGAGATTCGTTAATAATCTATATATATAAAGACAAATGTCCTGACTAACTGACTCACTGACTGACTCACTCACCAACGCCCAGCCCAAACCCCTGAACCTAGAAACATGAAATTCGAGGGGTGTATTCCTCTCATGACGGAAGCACCCACTAAGAACTTTTAAAAGTTCAATCCCTAAGGGAGTGAGAAGGGGTAAAATGTATTTTCACGGATTCGTCAATATCTCTTAGGCCCGATGAGATATCGACTTGGTTCTTGCTTACGAAGGTCACCCATACAAATGCTCAAAAACATAATTCAGGATTTTGCCCTAATCAACCTCTAATGGCGAAAATCTAGATTCAGGGGTGAATTATAGAACCCTTTGTGTCTCCTGTGAATTAATTCCTATGTATTTTTTTTTCGGTTCTTGTACTCAGCCCAACAATTAATTTTAAAAAGATAACTTTTGCTTCCTTATTGCACAATAAAGTTATTAACAAAAATAATTTTAAGGGTACGGGAGAGTGGAAGAATCGCGAACATCTAAGGGAAAAGTTAAATAAAGCTGACGATTATTTATCAATTATAGAAGTCTATTTCAAGTAATATTCCAGTTATTTGGCTTTAAATTACAATAATATTTATAAATTTTCAACATGAACAATTTTAAACAAAAAGCAAAACTTTGCCATTCGGAGTTACCCGCCGCACGCGGGGCAATGCCGAATCGTAGCTAGGGTAATTACGAACGGGTTTTGCTATTGTTTAAAATTATAATTTATGTTGATAATCTGCCTTGAAAAAATCCAAGTAATATCTTTACCTTAAAAAAATCAAAGTAATCAAGAGACACGGTAGTGCCTCGCGCCAAGTACGCGCAAAGCGAGACCGCCGTGGCTCTATTAACGCGATGCAACAAGTTGCGAGTACTCGAGATTTTGAGATCTCGATAACTAGCGAACGGATTAAGTTCCAACTAGGCTTAATGGATAGCTTGGACCAAATTCGTATAATAAAAGTGTTTTTATGTTTCCGCTACATGCCCTACAAGCGGAGATATTGCGATGCAAAACTCGAAGCTGAAAATTTACAATTAAGAAACGTCATTCTCCGTTTGCTGTGTTCGCCACCGCGGCCCCCTTCGCATCCCCCCTCCCAACCCTGTACAGAGTGGACCTCGCTTTAACTAACAAAGCATATTTTTCATATACCAACTATTCTCTGCTTTTACAAATTATTTTTGCTACAGATATTAAGCGTCGAAGTTAACAAAGCAAAAATAATTTGTTAAAGCAAAGAATAGTTGGTATATAAAAAGTACAAATTTATATAAAAACTATTCATCGTACATATAAATATGTACTTTTCATATACCAACTATTCTCTGCTTTAACAAATTATTTCTGTTTCGTTAACTTCGACGCTTAATATCTGTACAGCACATTCTCTGCTATAATAAAAAGACTGTTCAATATACAAACGATTCGCTGCTTTAAATAACTTTCCTTCGTTCATACATCGTCAAATATAACTTTGACACTCGGATTACCGCATTCTTTGACGCAACGCCTTAAATCGATTTTGACTTCAATAAACTTTCGTTTGATTGTAATGAACAATATTATCTCATGACATGATAAAGATGAATTAAAATTATGTTAGTGTTTGTTCGTACTTTTGCTCCAATTCTATCGCTTCAGATTTAAATTTCTTCATCGTATTGTTCATTTCCTCTGTTGTCTATGTACTAACTGATGTCTACAATGGGGCGAGAGGTCCTCCGGGGCGAAGCCCGGGTAACCAGCTAGTATTACATATAGTGATGAATAAGAGAGGCATGCATGTGCCGTAACAAATGTCAGAGTCAACAAGATCGTCGGAAATATATAAGTGAAGCCAGGTCATAGAAACAGAAGGAACACAGCCAGCATCAGCCGAGGGTCATTGAAGCCCCGCTACATCAGCCTCAGAAGTAATCAATATGGGAGGCTGACCATGTGCCTTGCGGACAAAAATCATTCCGTTCGTGCACCATACATGCTTAAAAGACAACTGCTTAGCCTTTACACGAGTTCTGCGCAACAAGTTATAAATATCTGTGGAAAGTAGCTCGTTTATGTAAATGTGCCCGGGGACATCCCTCGAGAAAACATCGCTGACAGTCAAGCGACGTTTGCGGCGCATAGCCCCGAGAATAAAGTCACGAATCTCATGCGACTTGAGTACTACAATGATTGATCTCGGTTTAGCAATAGTGACCGCACGATCGGAGGCGGAAACGGTGCTAGGCGCCACTTTACGCGTCGCAGACACGTTACTAACCCCTACGTCTCGAGTCACAAGAACATCGGAAGTAAGCTGTGGTATATCTAGCGCGCGAAAAACACTAGTTACGAGCTGTTTGGATGTGTCGGTTAAAGAACTTGGTATCCCGGAAATGATAATATCGGAAGTTCGTGAGACTCGAGACGAAGGAGACCGCGGAGCGAGACGAGAATCACTCAGATCATTCTTCAGTTCGCTCTTAAGTTCGCTCTTTAAATCACCTTTTAAACCGCGCACTTCGTTCGTGAGAGCAGCACAGTGCTGCTCCAATTCAGCTATACGCTGAGTGTTGCGGTCGACACTTTTTGCTATTGAATTCAACTGATTGAGTTTATCACTAAGTTCACCGAATCGCGCATCGGACGACTCCACAAATGCAGAGAATCGTGCCTCGGACGACCTCATCTGCTCAACCAGCTGGCGCAAGAGCGCATTCGTCGTGTCGCCAGTCACAGATTGCGGCTGAATGCTAATGGCAGGAACCGTAAAGTCCAAAAGTTCCGTGCACTCGACCCCCGGTGTAAGAGGGGCAGCAGATGAGGCAGCCGATGGCACGATCGACTCGATACCGTCGTCACCTGCTTCCAGAAGCAGCGAAGCCGCTAGATCCTGACAGCACTGCTCAGCATATCTGTATTTGGCTGCATACGCCTTTACGCAAACAGGATGAAACAGTTTAGTGCACTTGCACACAACAGCAGCCGTCGCAACTGTTTTCTTGCATCTGATGCACGCACGCTGCATGGTTGATCAGCTGACAGCAGCAGAGAGCAGAACCAAAAGCACGGCGGTCCAGTGGGTAACGGATGGTGGTACGCCACTAGGCCCACAAATGTCGCCACACGCGCGAACTCAGGCAACCCATGCACGAGCAACGGCAGTCGAGACAGCAATCCAAGCAAAAGTGAGGTTAGAACCAGAAAATCTTAGCTCAAGGATATCTAGCTAGGTAGTTGCGAGGACAGAAGGATAAAATATAAATTCCGTCAAGCAACAAGAAACTTGCTCAAACCTGCAACAAGTCGGCCCGAAGGCAGTTTACGGCAGCGAGAGAAATCAAAGAAAGCAGGAGCACAGAGACAACGTGACATGCAGTACTCACCAGGAGAGAGAGAGAGAGAGAGAGAGAGAGAGAGAGAGAGAGAGAGAGAATTGATCTTTATTTAGCTTTCACAGCTATTTGTTACAACATTGTTAAAATCCAGTATTACACATAGGGGAACCCGGGGCATAACGGGATCTCGGGGTATAATGGGATATGGTCAATATTTCTTCTTCACAGAGATGCTGTCATGTAATGAAATGTATGGAAATTATTGCTCTTAGATGTCTCTACCCGTGTGCTGTTATTAGTTTTGATATTATTTTTAACTAAAAAATGCTACAAATTATTTAATGCGTTCTCGATGTTCTTCGCGACTGACAATGAGTTACAATTTCTTTGATACATTACATATGGTAAGCAATAATAAAATTCTATTATTTATTACCGTAAGTAGGGGAGACCGGGGCTAACTCGACACGATTTCTTCAAAGGCAATTTTCAAAAACCAATTAAAATTTTCAAGCGAATTCAATGTTACACATTTAAAGAATGTTCCTCTAGGTACAAAATTGTTCAAAGGAGTTTTGCTGTACGTCGCTTTGTTTTGCCCCTAGAAGAGGAAAAGTGTCGTAAAGACAAATTTTCAAATTGAAAACTAACGGGGCAAACTCGACACTGTCTGATCGATACAATTTGATCTAAAACTTATTTTTTTATTATCTGAAAATGAAAACACGTTGTTTACCATGTATTTAGAAAGTACAAAAATTCGGAATAAAATAAAATAATCATTGGAAATAATGAGAAAAAAATTGTTGAACTTTCAATTATGTTCAAGATTTGCCGTTTATATATGTTACATATTTTCAATTTCTATGTATTAACGCGAGATTTGGAAAGCTCTCGACAGTCATGTTGACAACCACGCGTACAAAGGCATCACAAGCATGTCGTGCTCCGGCATACCTTCGCCGCGTGCGTATTCGAGTTCAGCGTTCTACGCGACGATCGTGAGGGCTCATATCGTGTTCGACAGGTGAGCGAGGCGAACCAGATGATAACGCGTGCGAATCGCTGTGTTCTATTACAAGTGCGGGCATAAAGTATCTCCACATTTCCCTACGAGTACACGGCCTCACGTAGCTTTAAGCTACTCCGCTCCAGTATCGAGCCCCTACGCCCTCGCGCGCTGCACGATCTCCGTCTCCGCGAGCTCCAATCAGTATTTTCGGCATGCTCCCCCAATTTCCCAGATTCGTGCGTTTTAAGATCTCCGTACGGCTCGCGTCAAGATCTCTGTCGGTCCTTAAAATTTTCGAGTCATTCGCGCGCGTCAAGATTTCCTTGGCCTCCGCGTCAAGATTTCCGTTCTTTTTTACAAGCACGTCGAGACTTACTTGCGCTCGCGCCTAATGCAAATTGCGCTCGCGTAATTATCAGTTTGTTCGCGCCATGAAAGACAATATTTTAACGGGCTTATGGCTCGTCGAGCTCAGAAGTGGTGCGTGCTGCTTTATATCTGTTATGTTTCTGTGACCTTGTAATTCAAATATAATGGATTTACTGTTAACACTCGTGAGTGATTTATTGAGAATGCCCCGCTTAAGGGGTAATATCACCTTGTAACCACTAAAAGTAGGGTCATTTTTCTGAATTTATTATAAAAAAATGAAAAGATTTATTAATATTTGGGTTTGTACATATGAAAGTAAAAGTCTTAATGTACATAAAAAATTTTTTTTAGATTTAAATAAGAAAAATTGGCGCCGTGGCAGCTCTCACAAAACAATCCTTTTTATTTTTTTGACCTTCGTTACTGTACCGCTACAGGTCGAAATTTTGCACCTAGAACAAAAAACCAAAAATTTTCTGAAAATATGGCCCAAAATCTAGTGAGCATCGTAGGATTTTTCCGAAAAATTGATTTAAAAAGAAATGGCGTCGATTTGAATTTTTTCTTTCCTTTTTTTGGAAAAAATCGCTTGAAAATCGGCCACAGAATCGGCAAATTTTAATTTATCGAAAAAATCCTACGATGCTCAATAGATTTTGGGCCATATTTTCAGAAAATTTGTGGTTTTTTGTTCTAGGTGCAAAATTGCGACCTGTAACGGTACTGTAAGAGAGGTCAAAAAAATAAAAAAGATTGTTTTGTGAGAGCTGCCACGCCGCCAATTTTTTTTTTAAATCTAAAAAATATTTTTTTATGTACATTAAGACTCGTACTTTCATATGTACAAACCCGAATATTAATAAATCTTTTCATTTTTTTATAATAAATTCAGAAAAATGACCCTACTTTTAGTGGTCACAAGGCGATATTACTCCTTAACCGTCGAGCCTTCTAACAAGTTTGATTCCAGTGATCCTCAGTCAATCCCAAACATAAAATTTGGTCCTTCGAGCCGGATCGACGTTAAGAACTATTTTCACCTTTCGCACTTCGCCGAGTGTTAAACCGTGCCAGTCATCATGTCGAATCTTGAGCTACTGTCCTTACAAGATCAATTGATGAATTCACTGTCGCGTGCTTTGCTAAATTTAAAAAAACTTGGTAAAGCAAAAATAACTCCGGCTGTCAGGCGACAACGGCTTGCCACGCTCAAGGAAACCTTCCAGAAATGCCAAGAGCTGGAGAGCAAATTTCAACTTAAGGCGGATGAGAAGGCGAAGACATCTTATCCGTACTTCGTGAAAAAAATGCTTCATCAAATGCGAGGACAACTACAACGAGGCGGCGGACTACATGGCCGAAGTACTGGCGAAAAGCGAATCGACGGATCAACCTGCAGCGGGTAGCGAGAGTCGTCAAAATGATTTCTCTCGACAACCGTACTCGCATTTGCCCACTATTAACTTACCGTCGTTCGATGGAGCTTTTGAGAAGTGGGAAGGTTTTTGCGATAAGTTTAAGTCCATGATTCACGATGATCCTAGTTTGTCGGATTTAAAACGTCTGCATTATTTATGTTCCTGTTTAAAGAGAGAAGCCAGTAACGCGCTTCACGATATCAATATTACCGACGCAAATTTTGTTATCACGTGGAATCGACTTGTCTCTCCTTACAAAAATAAGCGAAAACTCATAACGCATCGGTTGCAATCGTTGTTTAATTTGCCGAGCGTAAATTCTGAAAGTTCTAAAGATCTTCGTGATATTCGTGATCAGGTTAATAAAGCATTATATTCATTAAAAAATCTCGGTCATCCGGTGGAGGAGGATGATATCATCGCCTTTCTTATAAGGCAAAAACTTGATAAATTTACCAAAAAAGCATGGAACTCAAACTCGGTAATTCAAACAAGTACCCTAAATTTTACGAGCTCAACGAATTTTTCGAGTCGCGGATTTGTGCGTTGGATGTGATCTCGCCGATAAATCAAAAGGACTCGTTTAAAACGGCTCGGGGTAAATTCCTCGCGTCTCACTCGACCGTCGCCGTTCCATTGCCGTGTCCGAAATGTAACGCGAATCATTTGCTACACTAGTGTTCGGCATTTTTTAATCTAACCCCATCGCAACGCTTCGAATTTGTCAAACAATGTAAACGCTGCATTAGTTGCTTTAGTGTAAAACATTCTTCTTTAAAAAATTGTACGAGTTTATATGTCTGTAAACAGTGTAACAAAAAGCATCACACATTGTTACATTTCGAAGCGTCGACGCAACCTCGCAAAAACGCGCAAGCGTCGTCCCCCGCGACCCCCGCTCCGAACGACACTAAATCCGATGCCGAAATTACGTCACATCTGTTATCGCGATCGATAGCTCCCAAATCACATATACTTCTTGCGACAGCACGCGTTCGAGTGTATTCGCCTCAAGGGCGTTATGTGACGGTACGCGCCCTTGTCGATCAAGGATCGGTTTCTACTTTGATTTCGGAAGCGCTCGCACAAAGTTTACGTTTGTCAAAATCTAAATTGTCGGTTTGCATTGTCGGTATTGGCGATATAAAGTCCGTTGTGTGTCGCGCCTCAGAAATCACGATAAGTCCGGCCGATCGCGACGATCCATCTTATGCGACAACCGCGTTAATCTTGAAGTCGCTTACGAAATATACGCCTCACCGGAGTAACTCAAGTGACCGCTGGACACACTTAAAGGGGCTCAATTTAGCTGATAGAGAACCCATGAGCAGCGACCCGATGGATCTAATAATCGGAGCTGACATATTCGGATTAATTATTCTCGACGGCGTTCGCAAAGGCTCGAGTGAAGAACCAGTCGCGCAAAATACGACTTTAAGCTGGATTTTTTGTCCGGTGTAACTTCCTCCAGTCCAAATAATCCACCGGCTCCTGTGCATGTCCATCACGGAACCATTTTAGAAAACCTTGGTGCTCAAATACGGCGGTTTTGGGAAGTCGAGGAAATTCCTCAGGGAGCATATATGAGCCCGGAGGAACAAGTTTGTGAGGAGCACTTTGTCGTGACGCATTCCCGAACGTCCGAATGACGTTATGTAGTGAGGTTACCCTTTAAATGCGGTCCTCCTATCCCGATAAGCAAATCGCGATCTGCGGCCTTATCAAGTCTCCATCGTTTGGAGCAACGTTTTCAACGAGAGCCGACCCTCGCGACCAAATATCGCGAATTCATGCTCGAATACGAACGTCTTGGCCACATGGCGGAAATACCTTTAACCGAAACGACGGTCGATCCTTCTCTCAGTTACTATATTCCGCACCACGCTGTCCTCCGTAAAGATAGCGCGACGACACGATTGCGCGCTGTATTTAACGCGTCCTGTCGATCCTCAAATGGAAAATCTCTCAATGATTTCTTGCATGTCGGTCCAAAGTGTCAGACCGACGTACCCACCGTTGTACTGCAATGGCGTCAATTTCGATATGTATATACGGCGGACATACCTAAAATGTACCGCCAAATTCTGATTGACGCTCGCGACATTGACTACCAGCTCATTTTCCGCCGTGCCTTTTATAGCGATCCGGTTAAAGAGTTTCGCCTCCTTACCGTCACGTACGGTACCGCGTCTGCTCCGTATCTTGCTTTTCGCTCTAGAGAACAACTCGCTCAAGACGAGGGTAGTTCGTTCCCGTTAGCGCTTCCCGTCTTGCGTCGCAAGCGGTACGTTGATGACTTCGCTTTCGGGGCGGACGATAAAATTCTCGCGCGTCAAGCTCGCGACCAATTAAACGCTCTACTAAGACCGACGTACCCACCGTCGTAAGTAAAGGCGGCTTTCGCTTACGCAAATGCTCTTAGCCGATATCGATCCCTTTGATCACGGGCTGGCAGGTGATAGATTTATCCAAAACAACAAGCACCTAAAAGTTTTGGGAATAACTTGGAATCCTTGCCGGGTTACGTTTCAATTTCGAGTGTGCTTGTCCTCAAATCTCACGCCAACCAAACGGAACATTTTAGCAACGATTTCCAAACTTTACCCTTGGTTGGGTAGCTCCCGTTATTGTCACCGCTAAAATTCTCATGCAACAATTGTGGTTGCTTAAATGCGAGTGGGATGACCCACTTCCTCAGGAATATCTTAATCAATGGACACAGTATTATTCGAAATTATCCTGCCTAGAAGATCTTACAATTCCGCGCTGGACTTCTTCCGGTTCGATTACCATGCAGGTCGCTTTGCATTTCTGATGCCTCAATAAAAGCGTACGCCGCAGTTGTGTATTTGCGAATCGTTCACGTGGACGGCTCCGTCACCGTCACGCTCCTTGCCGCTAAGATGAGAGTCGCTCCGTTAAAGACGCTAAGTGTTCCGCGATTAGAATTACAAGCCGGCCTTCTTTTCGTTGATTTCATGAAATTCGTTCAATCGGCCTTGCAGTTAAATGTCAAACGCCACTGCTGGACGGATTCGACGATCACGTTGGCGTGGCTCGCTCAATTGCCGTCGCAGTGGGGAACATTCGTCACAAATCGCGTCTCGGTCATTCAGACTCTTCTTCCTGACGCTACCTGGCGCCACGTACCTACCAAGGACAATCCAGCTGATTGTGCTTCTCGCGGTTTGGCTCCTGGTGAGCTCAAGAACCACCTGCCATGGTGGTCGGGCCTCTCGTGGTTGTTACTCTCACCTGACTTTTGGCCCGACTCAAACCCGCCATTAGAGTCGGACGCTCCAATTGAGAGGCGCAATCAGCACGTTGTCTGTACGGCACGCCTTCCAGAAAAATGGAATCTCGCATCTCGCTTCTCATCATGGCCACGGTTACTGCGAGTAACTGCGTATGTCCTCCGCTTCATAGCAAGAACTCGGCACTCTGCGGTTCAGTCAATATCGAGTAACAAACGGTCCGGTAGTTACGCGACGCTGCACCCAGAGGAGATCCAAGCGGCTAAAATTTATTGGCTAAAAACTATGCAATCAGAAATGTTCGCCGACGAATTCGCGATTTTCTCGGCCGGTCGTCCGCTGCCGAAATCAAAATCGTTGTCGTCTTTCGATCCATACTTGGACTCGGACGGGTTAATCCGTGTTCGAGGACGACTCCGCCACTTTCGCCTCCCGGAAAGTGCAAAACATCCGATCCTTCTACGCTCCCATCCCCTTCTGTCTCTTATTATTGTCCATCATCACCTCCGGACTTTACACGCGGGCCCGCAACTTACGCTTGCTTCGTTGCGAAACGAATTTTGGATTTTGCGGGCCCGTACTACTATTCGCGCCGTGCTCTATAAATGCGTCAAATGCGCTCGCGAAAAGACCGATATACCCGTCGAGCTCATGGGTGACCTTCCGGACGTACGAGTAAATCGGGCTACTCGCGCTTTCGAGCATACTGGTGTTGACTACGCCGGGCCGTTGTTGATAAAAACAACCTCCGGTCGTAGTTACAAGGCTCGGAAAGCCTACATTGCGTTGCTTATCTGCATGACGGTGAAGACTATCCATCTCGAAATAGTGAGCGATTACAGCTCAGCCACCTTTATCGCGGCTTATCATCGATTTGTAGCTTGTCGGGGCTTACCGAGCTCTATGTACTCAGACAACGGAACTACGTTTCAGAGAGCCGATCGAGAAATGACCTCCGCTTACTTTGGAGCTATTCGCGATACCAATTTTCTAAATCAGCTAGCTACGGATAAAGTCACGGGGCATTTTCTACCTCCCTCAGCGCCCCATTTCGGTGGCCTCTGGGAGGCTGGTGTCTGAAGTGTAAAGCACCATTTGAAACTATGTATACATGGTTCCTATACATAGTTTCAAATGGTGCTTTACACTTCAAACACCAGCCTCCCAGAGGTCACAAAAATGGGGCGCTGAGGGAGGTAGAAAATGCCCCGTGACTTTATCGGTAGCTAGCTGATTTCCACGTTTCTTTGTCGAGTAGAAGCATGCCTCAATTCTCTTTCGATCGCGGCAGTTTCAGAAAATCTTGACAATTATAAGCCTTTAACGGTAGGTCAATTCTTGATCGGGACCCCTCTGATTGCGCTACCCGAACCCAGTCTGCTCGATCTCAACAAGAATCGGTTATCTCGATGGCAGCTTGTCCAGCGGTGCACCGAGAGTTTTTGGTAATCATGGTCAAGCGACTATTTACATACCTTACAACAACGCCCGAAATGGCGCGTTGCGCAGCGATTGACCAAAGTAGGCCAAATAGTGCTCGTGCGTAACCCCTTGGCACCGCCAAGTAAATGGGAACTTGGTCGCGTCACAGCTTGTCATCCTGGTCAAGATGAGTTAACTCGCGTCGTTACAGTAAAAACTAACTGCTCCGAATACAAGCGGCTATTAACGAAAATATGTTTCATTCCTATCGATATCAATGTTGCCAATTCAAATGATTCCGCCATGGCGGGCGGAGACAAGCCTTGATGCAACCATTTTCCATAAAATCTCTTTAGATATTAAGTCCTTTGCGTTAGATCATCAAGAAAACAAAGTTTATCAAATTGTATTAAGTTGTATCTAGCTAAATAGACTCCTGTACTTTCCGCTCATCCTTGTTAGTGTTTTTTTCCTTTCAAATGTACCCGGACATTCGAGGCGGGCGGTATGTTCAGGATTTGCCGTTTATATATGTTACATATATTCAATTTCTATGTATTAACGCGAGATTTGGAAAGTTCTCGGCAGTCATGTTGACAACCACGCGTACAAGGGCATCACGAGCACGTCATGCTCCGGCATACCTTCGCCGCGTACGTATTCATTACGCAAGAGTTCAGCGTTCTACGCGACGATCGTGAGAGCTCAGATTGTGTTTGACAGGCGAGCGAGGCAAACCGGATGATAACGCGTGTGAATCGCTGTGTTCTATTACAAGTGCGGGCAAAAAGTATCTCCACATTTCTCTGCGAGTACACGGCCTCACGTAGCTTTGAGCTACTCCGCTCCAGTATCGAGCCCCTACGCCCTCGCGCGCTGCACGATCTCCGTCTCCGCGAGCTCCAATCAGTATTTTCGGCGTGCTCCCCCAATTTCCCAGATTCGTGCGCGTTTCAAGATCTCCGTACGGCTTGCGTCAAGATCTCCGTCGGTCCTCAAAATTCTTGAGTTATTCGCGCGCGTCAAGATTTCCGTGATTTCCGCGTCAAGATTTCCGTTCTCTTTTACAAGCACGCCGAGACTTACTTGCGCTCGCGCCTAATGCAAATTGCGCTCGCGTAATTATCAGTTTGTTCGCGCCCTGAAAGACAATATTTTAACGGGCTTACGGCTCGTTCAGCTCAGCAGTGGTGCGTGCTGCTTTATATCTGTTATGTTTCTGTGACCTTGTGATTCAAATATATGGATTTACTGTTAACACTTGCGAGTGATTTATTGAGAGTGCCCCGTTTAACCGTCGAGCCTTCTGACAAGGTCGATTCCAGTGTTCCTCAGCCAATCCCAAACAAATTATCTTCTTCTGAATTCATGCCTAAAAAACAATTAATGCAGGTAAACTAGCGATTGGCCGTACTCGCCATTTTGTTATGAGCCATAATAACTATTTGTCTTGACACCCCGAATATTTCTGCAGCTTGTTTGATCTTAATTTTTCCCTTTTTATGGCAAGTACAGCTTCTTTTATTATTTCCTTATTTATCGCTGGTCTTTTTCTATTGTATGTACGAACCATTATGCGCAGCAAGCCAAAAGCAAACAACTTATTTACAACGCTTTATCGAAATAAATTAGTGTCGACTTTGCCCCGAACGTCGTTTTTCACTTTTGTCACTCTAAAAGCATAAAAATTTTGAAAATATGCAAAAACGTTTATCGGATTCGTGTAGAGCATCGAATTTTCTATCAAAATCATTACTTGTAGATTCGTAAGAGTAAAGCTCGATGAAAGAGTAGAAATTTTCGAGAGGTCTGAAAAATTACTTTTCACCATCGACAACGCTCATGTCGCACTATAGAAGTTACACCATAACTCAGAATGTCACCAAATTCCGTTCACAAAGCTGGCACATGAAGACGCATTTACCGTAGGAAAGGCAAGTTTCTACGATAAATTTTAACTGGCGAAAAGCCTAGTGTCAAGTTTGCCCCGGTGTCGAGTTAGCCCCGGTCTCCCCTATATTTACGTTATTAAACAATCTTTTCTTGTTAATTTAGTAAAGTATCTGTGCAATATGGATTATCTGTGATTATTTATATTACCTAAAGTAAACTTATACACTTGAGGCTTAACGGAAAATTAGTCCATGGGGCATGATGCCTTGTGTTCTTAAAATGTTTTATTTCTTTTATACGCTATTATAGTATATACCTATGTATGTTATATTGCGCAATGTATTGATGCCAAAGGTTATTACACCAAATTTTTATTTTTATTTACATTTTAATAAGAAAATGTATACTGTAAGAAAAGTATTAGTAATAAATAATTATTATTAATTAAAAATGCAATAATACATTCCTACATATATTGCACGTTCTAATAAATCACTTTTAAGAAGTTTTGAACATTAATAAACAAGTTTTGTGAGGGATCCCATTATGCCCCGCATAAAATCCGTAATAAGGTTAACTCACGTTTTCAAAAAACAGTAATTTCGTCCTATCAAACTATTGTTTTGTAGTAAAACTTTGTAGTAAAACTATTTTTTTTATAGGGAACATTCAAAGAATATTTCAAAGAATATTTTAGTGCAGAACAAAGTTCATTAATTTATTTTTAATATATTGTAAATTTTTGATTAAACCTTAGCGTTCCCGTTATGCCCCGCGTTCCCCTAATATAATCTCTTAACGTACGCCTAAATGGCCCGATTTCTTCACAGCGCTTTAATTTTAACGGTAATGCATTATATGCCCTCACCTTACCTTCGTAAAACAAACTTTTTTGCGCATTTCTAGTCTTACGAAACTGTATAACAATCTTTTCGGCCTGTCTCGTTATTTTTTTACTCACATCACCTACTATTTTTATTTTATTACACAACTGACTAGGCATAATTCCTCTTATTATTTTAAAGATAAAAATACATACATTGAACAATATTTTCTGTTTTATAGTCATAAATTGAAGTGCTTGCAGCATCTGCTCCACCTTAGTGCGTCGATTTCACTGAAGTATGACCCTCATGGTCCAATTTTGTGCCACTTGTAGTCTATCCAGCTGTGTTTCACCCATACCAATTAATATCGTTGAACAATACTTGAAGTAAGGTGCTATAATTGCTTTATATACAAATCATCTAGTATACACTGATACGTCCCTGCCTATTCTATTTAAAAAGCATATCTTTTTCCCTATTTTTTTTTACATATAGTCACAGTGGTCTTCCAGTCGAAGTTTACTATCAATAATAAAGCCAAGATACTTTATTACTTCCAGACATTCTATCACGTTTCCATCATAGCATCTTAATATAACGTTTCTTTTTAAAGCTTTCCTAGTACTACGAACTATCATCATTTTTATTTTATAGAGAGAGGGAGAGAGAGAGAGAGACAGAGAGAGAGAGAGAGAGAGAGAGAGAGATCCAAGTTTTGAACGTAAATGGCAGTTTCCTTCTTCTATTGATTATATATTTTGACGGTCTTTAATCTATTAATCGAGTTTTTGAGTTTTATATTTTTATAAACCCAAGCAGTAGTATGTTTATTTCAAAAAAATAAAAACCCAACTGGTACATATTACAAAATTGCGTTACCTTATTCAATCCAAGTGATTATTATCCATTACAAAAAAAAAGAAATAATATCTTTAAATTGCGCCAATTATATACCTACATATATATTATCTCAAAAAATAATTGTACTTTTAAAAAATTAAACCCAATAGGTAGTATCTTTATAAAAAAAAAAGAAAAAGCCAAATGGTACGTATCTATGTGTATTCTTATCGAAGGAAAAAAATTAATATAAAATTTGAAAAATTTTAGTTAAAAAAACTTGGCGCTGCTAAATAAAATAATATATTAATGAAACAATTTCTATAAATGGAAAAAGTACTTTAAATTAATGTGTGAAAGTATTTCTACATGCACATTGTAATTATGAATTTAATATTTTAAATTAGTTATTTATTGTTTTCATATATTTTAAAATTTAGCAGCGCTAAGTCTTTTTAACTAAAATTTTTCAAATTTTATATAAATTTTTTCCCTTCAATAGGAATACATATAGATACGTACCCTTTGGATTTTTCTTCTTTTTTTTTTTATAAAGATACTACCTCTTGGGTTTAATTTTTTAAAAGTACAATTATTTTTCGAGATAATATATATGTATATAATTGGCGCAATTTAAAGATATCATTTCTCTTTTTTGTAATAGATAATAATCACTTGGATTGAATAAGGTAATGCAATTTTGTGATATGTACCACTTGGATTTTTATTTTTTTGAAATAAAGATACTACTACTTGGGTTTTTTCGAGGTAAAGAGATATAGGTTTTTTCAAGATACATATATCGCAGGCTTATTGCAAAATCAGTTTTTTTGCAAAAAGGCTAGCCTTTTTGCGAAATGCCAGCATTTTGCGAGAGCATTTGATCGTTTCTTTAATAAGACTAACGTATTTTATATTTTTTGCAAAGTGCCTAGCTTAGCACCAGCCCATGTGTGCCAAAAATCCTAAAGTGCGTTCAGTCTTATTGGAAAACGATCAGTGCAAAATGCAGGCCTTTCGCAAAGAGGCTAGTCTTTTTGCAAAAGGGCTGATTTTGCAATAAGCCTGCGACACATACACCACGCGTGTACATGGCCCCTTTTTTTTACCTTTTTGTAAAAGGTAATTTTGTACGGATATCACCCCTTTTTTTAGTTACGGATACATCGAACGCCATAATGTCTATCGACATCGACATTTATGTCTGATAAAATCAAATGTAAATATTTTTTGGATTATAACACAAGAATTATATTTGAGAGTTTGACATTCTTTAAATGTGCAGTGTAGTTTGTATAAATTTATAAATTATTTAAAAAATTAAGATACAAAATATGAATATATCAGGCAAAGTCAAGTTTGTCGAGAGCACATTATGCAAAGTGTTTGCTATAAATAAATGTTGTCGAAAGAAAAACAGATTTGATACAGAATTTGGCCTGTACGATGCTATTGGCAGAATGTTATAGTAGATAATATATGTATAGTAAAGTTTGTTAACAAATTAAGGCAATTAATAAATTATAAGTAGAGCTTGGCAGTCCTATATAATTCGATGCAGATTAGCGACAGAAACAGCAAAATCTATACGTTCGACAATGCCAATTTACTGTTAATTTGTTATTAGATAAAATATTTTTGGTATAATAAGTTAAAGGATATGTATGAACAATTTTGTTTCAAAACATTAGTTAATTAATTAATAAGTGACAAGAAAATTATTATTTTAAAAAGATATTTACTTATATACATATATAAAAAAATATTATGGAGATAGAGGAAATACAGTCGGAGGAGCTGTCTGATATTTTACATCTAACAACAAATTAACAGTAAATTGACATTGTCGAACGTAGATTCTGCTGTTTCTGTCGCTAATATGCATCAAATAATAAGTATAGTACTGTCAAGCTGTACTTATAAATTATTAATTGCCTTATTTTATTAACCAACTTTACTATACATATAAATATATTATCTACTAACATTCTGCAACAACATTGCACATATAGTCCAGTCAAAATACGGAAAAAAGGGGGGGTACCTAGAAAAAATTGCAACAAAAGGTTTTATTACGTCATTGTGTTCAGAAAAATATACTGAACAACATATCCAAATTCCGCCATTTTCCGCTATCCCTAAGTATGTTTTTTATTAACAATTTATAAACAAATTCGTTTTTCTCCACAAATACGATAAATTTCGAAATTTTTGTAGAGATTAAAGTTGTAGAACAGACAAATATCTACAAAAAATGTTCTATAAGTTTTTTTCCTACAAGCAATACTTTTCACGTAATAAATTTTGCAAGATATACGCTGCGCGGTAAGCGCTGACAGACGTCAAATAAATTGAAGCGTCGCACGCGCGCACAAAAAATGTTATATCTTTTGAACGAATCATTGTACAGAAATGATCAAAGAATCGTTGAAAAGCTGAAACTTTCAGCTTTTTAATGCGATTTGGTTCGTTATTCTGCGACAATTTTTGAAAATTCTACAATGGTTTAAACAAATTGTTACATGCATTTTTGTCTTTTTTCATAAAATCAGCCACAAGTAGGTTCCAAATTGTTTAAAAAAAAAACGCCAGCAGGATATTACAGTATATACTTCATACTTTGACCCTACCAGAGGGAAAAAATTAAAAAAATTTTTTTCTTTAAAATCAAGCTATTGACATGTCCAGTCAAAATACGGAGAAAAGGGGGGATACCTAGAAAAAATTGCAACACAAGATTTTATTACGTCATTGTGTTCAGAAAAATATACTGAAGAACATATTCAAATTCCGCCATTTTCCGCTATCCCTAAGTATGTTTTTTATTAACAATTTATAAACAAATTTGTTTTTCTCTACAAATACGATGAATTTCGAAATTTTTGTAGAGATCAAAGTTGTAGAACAGACAAATATCTACAAAAAATGTTCTTATGAATTTTTTGAAATATCTCATATTATTTGAGATATTTGCAACAAGAGCTACTAGGCTACGCGCGGAGCGGAGCGGCGAATTCTAAGACTGCCGTGTGCTTGTTAGAACTCTCCGCTCCGCACGTAGCCTAGTAGCTCTTATTGCAAATATCTCAAATAATATGAGATATTTCAAAAAATTCATAAGACCATTTTTTGTAGATATTTGTCTGTTCTACAACTTTGATCTCTACAAAAATTTCGAAATTTATCGTATTTGTGGAGAAAAACGAATTTGTTTATAAATTGTTAATAAAAAACATACTTAGGGATAGCGGAAAATGACGGATTTGGATATGTTGTTCAGTATATTTTTCTGAACACAATGACGTAATAAAACCTTTTGTTGCAATTTTTTCTAGGTCTAATCGTATTTTGACTGGACTAATACATATATGCAAAATCCTGTAACAAATCAGTTTTTCGTTCAACAAAATTTATGTATATAGCAAACACTTTGCATGATCTGCTCTCGACAAACTTGACTTTGTACACACATACTACGTTTACGCGAGCGTTACTTTTGTAGTAACTTACTCAAATTATCGTAACTTACGATAATTCACTCCGCGTAAACGGGAATCTCTAGCAGAATTATTACAGAAGTAACGCTCGCTAAACGTATAGTAGTGACACTCACTTATTCGCACACTTCCTTTACTTTCTCTCGCTCTCTCGCGAACGCGATTTATGATTTATCAAAATCTCGGGTACTCGTAATTTTCGCGTCGCGTGTCACGTTAACCTCATTCACTTTGACGCGTGTGATGATGACTCGATCGATGTCTCTCGCGATCGCAATTTATTTAGATGAACTAATTTATCAACAATCAAGAGCCATTTGCAGTCGAAGTATACAAAAGTTACGTTTCTGATTTGACATGACAGACGATGACGTAACTTAACAATGTATCTTAAATGAAAATTTTTAAGATCGGATTTTGCATCGTAATATCTCCGCTCGTAGGACACGTAGCGGAAAAATAAAAACACTTTTATTATATAAATTTGGTCCAAGCTATACATTGAGCCTAGTTAGAACTTGATCCGTTCACTAGTTATCGAGATCTTAAAATCTCGTGTGCTCACAACTCGTCGCGTCGCGTATACATATAGAGCCACGGAATCTCGCTCCGCGCGTACTTGGCGCGAGACACTACCGTGTCGCTTGATATTTTTTAATATGAAACATTTGCCTGTGTAACTAAAATATAAAAAAAAGTTTTTAATAAATAAAGACTATCATAAACATACCGATATTGTTGTCTGCCAAAGATAGCACTCTGATAGCACGTGGTCCTTTCAAAGATGCGGTAGGCACCGTAGTCAAATTATTGCCATCGAGATATAGTTCTTCCAAATTAACGCATCCTTTTAAAATTCCTTCCTCGATGCTCCTAAGACCATTTCTACTGAAATCGAGTATCCTAAGCTCTTTCATGCCATGGAATTCGTTACTAGAGAATATCGGGTTTAAGTTGTCGCCCAAAAGATTGTCAGCGAGTCGCAGTTCGCGCAGTTCACTTTGCATCTGTAGCACGCGATCCATCAGCCGATAGATTGAGTTGCTCGATAGGTCGAGTTTCTTGAGATTTAAATCGGAATTAATGATATTTTCCGGTAAGATTTGATGACCACAGTTTCTTTGACTAATTGATACGACCGGTTGACCACGCAAACTGTTTATGGTGTCACGCGTGAAAATTACCCGGTCGCAATTCATCTCAATTGATCGTGGATAATCCACAGATGCGGCACACTTGCAAGGTATCACGAGATCCCGTTTCAACTCGACGCAAGGCCTCCATTGTGCTTGATTCAACGGAAGGATGCTTGACAACAGAAGGGCCGCTAATAGGTATGAGCTAAAAATAACAAAAATGGAAATGTGATTAAACAAATGTATATATGACGAATATAATGTAATAATCTTTCTTTTACTGTAAGGGTGACGCACGATTCCGAATGAGAAATCTGTAACAAGTTAGCCCCCACTTTTAGATTCAACTTATTTCAAGAGTTGTGCTGAATTGTGCTAAGTTTTTGCTAGAATATTAAAACCATAAATAAAAAGGACGTAAAATTTGAAAAAAAAAAAAATTTTGAAGTCAGCTCCTCACTTTCCGCTTTTTTCAATTTTTTCAACTGTGCTAAGTTGTGCTGTAAATGGGTGGCGCAGAGAGTTGTGCGCTGCTTTAATGAGCCAAAAATCCTAGTTCAAATCCGACAAAAGTCGTCGGTTTTTATTTGATTGCCACCTCTCGGAAGGCAATGGTAAACCACCGAGAGTATCTTGCTTAGGAAAACCCCTCTATATAGAATCACAGGAAGTTAGAAAGCAAAAATTACTCGCGAGGACAAGAATAATGCATCGCCAGAGGACAAGAATACCACGCTTCCAAACTGCGCCCCCCCCCCCCGCACGAAAAAAGGGGGATTTGTGCGAGAAATTAAGGGAGGACTCTCGTGCAGGGAAACTGGGCGTTGATACCCCGTAGCCCGCCTGCCATAGTAAAATATTTACAAAAAGGGAATTGTTGCAAAAGACCTTTTAGGTCTTTCGGGGTGACTAGGAGCTTTATAGCCTACTTTTCTCTTGTTACTAATCACTACTAATATTGTGCCGTAATCGCGAAACTGACAACTTCAATATAACAATTTAGAAAATAAATAAAAATAAAATTATATTAGCACTTTTGTCGAAACAAACCTAATTTTTTGTGGTAACAAGTTTTTTAAAGCAAAATTTTTCAAATTTTATATTAATTTTTTTTTTTTAATAGGAATACATATACATAGATACGTACCACGGGTTTCATTTCTTCTTTTTTTATAAAGATAGTACCCCTTGGGTTTAATTTTTTAAAAGTACAGTAATTATTTTTCGAGATAATATATATGCAATTGGCGCAATTTAAAGATATTATTTTTTTTTTAATAAATAATCACATGGATTGAATAAGGTAATGCAATTTTGTGATATGTACCACTTGGGTTTTAATTTTTTTGAAATAAAGATACTACTACTTGGGTTTTTTTCGAGGTACAAAGATATACGATAGGTTTTTTCAAGGTACATACACCACGCGTGTACTTGGCGCCTTTTTATTTTTTTGAAAAAGGTTTGTGTCGTAGATACTGCAAAGGAAGAAGAAAGATTTATCAAAGGTTACAAGTAGACTTTTCGTAGAATCATATTTATTGAGTATATATAATAAGACCAGAGAACTGCAAAACATTAATAGCACACAGAACACTTCTTTTAGAACACTTGAAAATATTTCAATTGCCTATAATTCGAAAGATACAAATAGTAATGCTAATAATTGCAGTAATAATAATTTCTATAGAAATACTTTATCGTTAGAATTTAGATGTAATGCTGATAATGAAACATTTCAATCACATGACGAAGATACTTTAGCAGATTATGCTGATAATGAAACATTTCAATCACAAAAAGAAATTACTTTAGCGAACAAATTAGCTCATTTCATTATTACTAACAATATCTCACATAATGCTGCAAACAAACAATTGTTCATAATAAGATCAGAAAGTCTATCTGTTCCAAAAGATTGCAGGACATTACTAAAAATCCCTTTATATTGCAATAATATTGTAGATATTCCACCCGGTACATATATACATATTGGCATTAAAGAAGGTATAATTAATAAATTAAAGCAGAATGCACTAGCAAAAACTGTAGATATCCGCCCTTTAACAACTAATATAGATGGTTTACCATTGAGTAAATCGTCAAATAGTCAATTTTGGCCAATTTTAATGTCAATAGATCTTATGGAAGTTTCAGAACCCTTTATAGTAGGTATTTATCATAGAATGAGTAAACCAAAATCAGTGACACAATTTTTGGATGCATTTATGGAAGAATATTTGTTATTAAAAAAAGACGGTATTTTAAAAAATAAATAATTAGTCAGAGTGGAATTAAAAAAACTTATTTGTGATGCCCCTACGGTTCTTTCGATTAAATCTCACACAGAATATTTTGGTTGTAATAAATGTACACATGGGGACATAAATGCCTTCTCACTTGAAATTGCACGCGTATCGGAGCATATTCAGAGCGCGTGCTTCGACTCTAGATGTTCGTGCATCATGACTGTTTATTATTCGGCAAAGTTGTCGAAAGATTAAGATCAAGATCAAGATAAAGATTAAAATTAAGATAAAATTAAGATTAAGGTTAAGGTTAAAATTAAGATTAAGATTGAGATTAAAAAGTAAAGTAAGTAAGTAAGTATTCGACAAAGTTGTGTTCCAATATATTTTTAAAATATTTTATAATAATAGATTTCTCACACACAAATATTTTCGAAGCAATATTTCTAATAAGAGATTATTTCTAATAATCTCTTATTAGAAATATTGTTTCAAAAAATAAAATATGTTTAAATTTTAAATATATTTTATTTTCCAGAGCAATTTTTCTAATAAGAGATTTTACAAAAATTATTGAATATATTTGTGAAATGTGTCAGAATATATAAGATATAAAATATCTCATAAACCATTGATTTTTTGATAACTCTACTTTAATACTTTTATATGTAGAATAACTAGAGGAAACATATTAAGTAAAAAAAAATCATATAATTCCATTTTTTTAAAAGCGATAAACTTTATGTACGCTTAAAAAAACGATTTCTTTTACGAAAATTAATTTTACCATTATTTGTCCCCCTCCATACAACTTTTGTCTAAAACTTTTTTTTTAAACTACGTGAAAGCAAGATATTTGACTGTTTAAATAAAAATGGTACAACCTGTATGTATGGAACAAACACAAGCAAGTTTTAAAAAAGGGGAGCGTTATGTTTCACCATATTGCGATTAATTTACAGTCACTCATAGGTTTTATGATAATCTGGTCAACAATCCAAATTTTGTGAAAAAGTAACAAAAATTGTAACGACTCATTCTTTTTGAATAACCATAACGGTAACAAGTTACTTTTTCCCATCGGTAACGAATAACGGTAACGAGTTACTTTTTCCAATGCCCATACAGCACAAAATCACTTAAAATATTTTTTAGGAAGTTTAAAATAATTTAAAATTGTTACGAGGTTTACTGTTTTGAAGGTCTGGGAAATGGAATGAAGCTTGTCTTTTATATTGCACACACAAACTTTACTTTATTGTAAAACAGCGATATACCGACATCTTGTCTTGTCGGGACTCGTGGAACCAGTGTGTGTTACAGCGCCCTCCAATAGGGGAAAGTGTACATAAGTGTATAATGTGCAAGTGCACCTCAACTCAACTTAACTAACTAGAAAATTGTACATAAGTGTACTTCAACTCAACTCAACCAATAAGAGCGCAAAATACAAAATTAATAAACAAAATAATATAAAAATTAGAAATAAAACTTATATTCGTAACACTCCCACTTTTGATTTGCTAGTTTTTATGAAAAAGAAGTAATAGATAAGCGAATGCAATTATTATTAAATTTATCTCGTGGAAGTGGTTTGGTTAAAAAGTCAGCCAATTGATCTTGAGACGATACATACATGGTTTCAAGTATACCGTTATCAGCACACTTACGAATAAAATAAAATTTGACATCGATATGTTTCGTCAATTTATGATGTTCCGCATTCTTGACCAATCTGATAGCGCTTTGATTGTCCATCAGTAGCCTCGTGGGTTGTTCTATCGGTCCAGTCAGTTCCTGAAGCAATGCTCGTAACCAGACGACTTCTTGAGCCGCATTGGAAGCAGCCACGTATTCGGCTTCCGTCGTGGAACGTGCAACGCACTTTTGCCGTTGCGAACACCATGTAATTGGTCCGTTTGCCAGAGTACTAATGTACCCAGACGTTGATCTGCGTAAATCCACATCGCCAGCAAAGTCAGCATCCGCAAACATTTTCAGATTAACAGTGTCTCCGCTGTAAATAATTCCTATGTTTTTTGTTCCTTGAAGATATCGTAGAATCCGTTTAACAGCTGCCCAGTGTTTTTGACCAGGATTCTGCAAAAATTGACTCACTTGACTGGTGGCAAACATAATATCTGGACGTGATACTATTGCCGCGAACATTAGGCTCCCTACTGCCTCACGAAATGGAATTCGGCTCATATCTTGCGTTTCAGTAATGCTCGCCGGACTATGATCATTTGTTAATTCGGTATTTGGATCAGCAGGTATTGCATTTGGCTTGCAATCCTGCATATTAAACTTCTCTATCATTCTTGTAATATAGCTCCGTTGGTTGATGAACATCTTCTTCGCTGTCCTGTCTCTCTTGATTTCGAGTCCAACGAAGCATTCTGGATCGTTTACTTTTATTTCGAATCGTGATCCAAGTTCTCCCAGAATCCTATCAATCAGTTCTCTTTTCTTGCATAAAATGAGGCCGTCATCTACGTACAGTGCTAGGAAAATCACGACACCTTCATATTCCGACCGAAAGACACATCTATCTGCTTCCAATTGTTCGAAGTTAAACTCCTCAAGAAATTCGACGAATTTCTCATTCCAGCAGCGAGGCGATTGTTTTAATCCGTAAAGACTCTTTATTAATCTGCAAACTAGACTTGGGTCATCGCTTATAAAGCCTTCAGGTTGTTTCATAAACACTTCTTCTAAAAGTTCGCCATATAAAAAGGCCGTTTTAACATCGAATTGTTTAATATCCAAATCGTAGATCGTTGCTAATGCCAGCAGTACTCGAACCGAATCATACCTTACTACAGGTGCGAAGGTCTCCTTATAATCTATACCTTCCTTTTGTAGAAAACCTTTTGCACAAAGTCGTGCTTTATATCGGTCGATTGACCCATCGGGTTTGCGCTTGATCTTGTAAACCCACTTGCAGTCGATTGCTTGGCGATTCGGTGGTAGTGGCTCTAAGTTTCATGTTTTATTTTTCTTCAACGATGCCATCTCCTTTTCCATTGCTAGTTGCCATTTGTCTGCATCTTTACAGGATATTGCTTGTTTATAGAATTGTGGCTCCTCTGTAACCATTGCTGCACATGCCAGATAATCTTCACCGTAGCGAGTAGGGTGACGCAGTGTACTTCGATCTCGAAGAACTCGTCCTTGATGTTCTTGATCATTCACGTTGTCTTCGATTCCATCAACGTTGTCTCTTTCTGCTTCCATAACTGCTTGTCTGTCTTCTTCTTCCGTTCGATCTACAGCTTCCTGAATGTCACGTGTTTCATACGAAAAGGTTGTACAACTGGATTCCTTGTCCTGACTTTTGTTGTTGCTTTCGTTGAATACAACATCTCGAGTTACAGTGATCTTTGATGTTTTTGGGTCGAATACTCTGTAATTTGAGCTATCTTTATCGTAGCCTACCAGAATCATCTTCTTTGATTTGCTTTCAAATTTGGACCTGAATTGTTTTGGAACATAAATATATGCTTCAGCGCCAAATTTACGTAGATGATTGAGTGTAACTGTTTTACCTGACCACAATTCGTATGGTACCTTCTTATCCAACTCACGTGGCCTTCGGTTCAAAGTATATATGCTAGCGTTGACAGCTTCTGCCCATAATCCAGGTTGAAGGTTGGCTCCAAGCAACATGGTCCGGGCACCCTCTACAATTGACCTGTTCTCTCGTTCAATTCGTCCATTCTGCTCAGCGGTATACGGAGCACTGTATTCATGAATGATTCCTTTTTCTTTAAAATACTGTCTGAACTGCTCGTTATCGAATTCTTTACCTTTATCGCTTCTAACTTTTCTAAGTTTGTTACCGGTTTGATTTTCAACGAATTTATGATATTCGACAAACTTTGAAAAAGTGTCACTCTTGTGTTTAATAAAATAAGCCGTTCGGTAGGAGGTACAGTCGTCTTTAAATAATAGAAAATAATTGGCACCGCCAACGGAAGGATGTGTCATCTTACCGCACAAATCTGCATGAACAAACTCGCCAGGTTCCTGAGCTCGTGAATTTAGATTTTTCTGGAAAGGTAGACGATGCAATTTACCGTATTGACACGTCTCACAGAATAGCCCATCGAGATTCTTGATTTGTAGTCCTGGAAGTCGTCCACTATCTGCCATTTCCTTAAGCGTTCGAAAGTTGACATGGCCCATCCTTTCGTGCCACAGCATAATCGTGTTTAGCATCGAGACATTTGCTTAATCATTGGTAGCTGTTTTGAAGAATATCTTGTAGCATTGGTTACTTTGCTTGATGCCTGTGACTAGCAGCCTATCACTGTACACCTCCATCTTATTGTTGTCAAAAGTCACCTTCAAGTTTTTGTTCGTCGCCGCTCCTATTGAAAACAAATTCTTTCGAAGTCCTGGGACGTAATAAGTATCTTCGAGTGTACGTGGCTCCCACTGTCCGTTAACCTTCGCCAGAACTTTGATCGTGCCTATTCCTTCTACTCGAACATATGAATCGTCTCCTATTTGAACAGAAATATTACTGTTTTCGATTTTAGTAAATGTGGCAAACCATTCTCTATGATACGACATGTGTTTTGATGCAGCACTGTCTGCAAGCCAGTCATTCTCATTTCCACACGTAGATATGTTTTTCAGTTCAACACTTAAAGCTTGATGTTTCGTATCCTTCTCTTCATTTGCACGTTTCAAATTAGCCAGTCTCTTGCGACATTCTGATCTGTAGTGGCCCTTCCTTTTGCAATGAAAACATTCGATATTTTTCTTATCGACTTTATTACTACTTGATTTTTCCTGAGAACCGCTACCTTTCTGTCCTGCTTTTACTGGATTTTGTTTGTTACCTTTATTTATGTTGAGCGCTGCAAATGCTCCTGCCGTTTTTTCGAACTGAGTTAACCGTTGCTCTTCTTTCAGCAGTCTCGAGGTTAGGTTGTCAAACGTCTGCTTCGTTTCATCGCATAAATCCCATGCAGTGACGAAGCCGTGATATTTAATTGGCAAACTACCGAGCGCCTTTGCAATTTTGTCACTGTCGTTCACAACCTCTCCGACGTCTCTCAATGCTACCGCCATTGCATCGATCTTGCTTATATGTTGAGCAATACTGTCTGTTTTCGACATTTGGTAGCTAAAGAATTGCTGCTTAAGTGTCATTTTATTAATCGCCGATCTTTGTTCGTGTATCGCTTTTAAACGAGTCCACATCTCGGGAGCAGTCGGACAACTTACCACAGTCTGTAGTTGTTCGTATTCTATACCTGAAGATATCAGTAGCATCGCTTTTATGTTTAGGTTATCCCATGCTTCCTGAGCAGCACCTGCCGCTTCCGGGCGTGGCTTTGTTCCACATACCACGTCGAGCATCCCTGCTTCCGCTCGAAAAATAATTTCCATTTGATACTTCCATAGCGCGAAGTTCTTGCCGTCGAATTTCTGGATATGGAAATGCTTGAGATCCATCTTTACTCAGTTCGCAGCACACTCGATCTTTAACGCGAGTATATCAGTTACGATGTAACTTACACACAACAGTCTTACGCTTCCTTTCACCACTCCAAAACTTTGTCTACTTATTGCCGCAGTACTGGGCCCATAACCTGTTACGAGGTTTACTGTTTTAAAGGTCTGCGAAATGGAATGAAGCTTGTCTTTTATATTGCACACACGAACTTTACTTTATTGTAAAACGGCGATATACCGACATCTTGTCTTGTCGGGACTCGTGGAACCAGTGTGTGTTACAGCGCCCTCCAATAGGGGAAAGTGTACATAAGTGTATAATGTGCAAGTGCACCTCAACTCAACTTAACTAACTAGAAAAGTGTACATAAGTGTACTTCAACTCAACTCAACCAATAAGAGCGCAAAATACAAAATTAATAAACGAAATAATATAAAAATTAGAAATAAAACTTATATTCGTAACAAAAATTATTCACAAAAATATTTTCAGAATGTTTCTATGTCCGCCAGATCATATAAAAAAAATATTTTCAGAATTGTTTTTGAAAGATTGCATACTAAATATATATATTCAATAATATTTGTAAAATCTCTTATTAGAAATATTGCTTTGGAAAATAAAATATATTTAAAATTTACATATTTTGTTTTTTGAAGCAATATTTCTAAAAGATTTTACAAAATGCAATCTTTTAAGGGGATCCTAAAGTCGTATGAATTACCGACATTACAGTTTCTCAATGGATCTTTTAATTGGCTTTATAGAATTGCAAAAATCTTTTACAGAATTAAAGTACGCACAAAAATCTATACTAGACAACCGCGATTTTATATCAAAAACACTAAAAAATTAAAAATATTACTTATTTGGACACATACAGCTGTCACCTGACGACAATATTTGCTTAAAACAAAAATTCTGCAGTTTATACATACATAATGTTTATCATCTAGTATTGGGTAAACATGTAGGAATAATATCGTGCAAGTAGAACCAAGATTCAATGCGTACAAAAAAAGATCCATTGAGAAAAAATTTTAGTAATGCAAATACGGATTCAGAATGACAAGAAGAGCAGTGTCGCGTGCAACAGTAGTTGCCGGATCTTGTCAGAGATGACACTGCTGCAATCTGACAAGGACAGATATATCGTATAGGTATCCGTTAGACAAGGACAGGTATAGCACGGTAACACAGAAAACATAGTAAACGATCGAAATTATCGATTATTTTTAGTTCCGTGCTAGATCGTGGCGCTGTCACGTTGGAGTTTGCCTGTCACTTCAGGATCCCCTTAAGAACATTCTTGAAAATATTTTTTGACATAATCTGGCACATAGAAATATTTTAAAAATATTTTTGTAAACCATTTTTAAAAATATTTTGTGTTGTATGGGTGGGTAACGAATAAACGGTAACGATAAGTTACTTTTTTCAATGAATAACGAGTTACGGTAACAAGTTTTAACAGTAACTTTTTCAACCCTGATATTATACACATGTATTATTATTATAATTAATTATTTATTTATTTATTTGAGAAATATATTATTATAAAATATTTTAAAAATACACATATATTGGAACACAACTTTGCCGAATACTTACTTTACTTACTTACTTTACTTTTTAATCTCAATCTTAACCTTAACCTTAATCTTAAATCTTAACTCTCAAGTCAAGTCTCAAGTCTCAAGTCTCAAGTCCCCGGTCCCCGGTCCCCGGTCCCAAGTCCCAAGTCCCAAGTCCCAAGTCCCAAGTTCCAAGTCCCAAGTCCCAAGTCCCAAGTCCCAAGTCTCAAGTCCCAAGTCCCAAGTCCCAAGTCTCAAATCGTAAATCTTAATCTTAATCTTAATCTTAATCTTAATCTTAATCTTAATCTTAATCTTATTTTAATTTTAAACTTGATCTTTATCTTGATTTTGATCTTAATCTTTCGAAACTTTGCCGAATAATAAACAGTCATGATGCACGAACATCTAGAGACGGAGCACGCGCTCTGAATATGCTCCAATACGCGTGCAATTTCAAGTGAGAAGGCATTTGTGTCCCCGTGTGTATACGAAAGGGTAAATATATAAGGGGCATAATGACATTTCCAGAACTTAATGCTATTTTAAGAACAAATGAAAACTTCGCATTGCAATTACAGCAGGAACATCACAAAGATTTTACTCCTTTCAACAAAATCGGTGTTGGTTTAGTCAGTATAAATATACCACTTGATTATATGCATCTGGTATGCCTTGTATAATGAAGAAACTTATAATGTTTTGGATTAGAAAGAAAGAAAAATTTAAATTGAAAGATAGCAATATAAATGCAATATCAAGGAAAATGATAATTTTCAGGAAATACATCTGTCAAGAGTTTCCTCGTTTACCAAGACTTATAGAAGATGTAGAACATTAAAAAGCGACAGAATTTATAGACAATTTGTTGTATACAGGTCCTATTGCATTAAAAGGAAATATATCTAAAGCACAATATAAATATTTTTTTATGCTTACATGTTGCCATGAGAATTTTATGTTCATCGGAATGTATCAGGTTTAATACATATGCGAAATCTTTAATTAGGTATTTCGTTACAAAATACTAAAAAATATATTGTGATGAACATATGGCATAACGTTCACAATCTCTTGCACCTTAGTGATGATATATTATTGTTCGTAAAATTTGACAATTTTAGTGCATTTTAATTCGAAAATTATTTACGTAAAATTTTAAAAAATGTAAAAATTTTACCCTTTACAACAAATATACAACAAAACTAGTGTAAAGAAAGGAGTTATATAACTTATGTCAAAAAAAAGTTTAAATTCATCGCTTTGTACTTTGTAAGAAGAGGATAAATCTATAGTACATATGTGATGAAAATGGTAAAACTTATACATACTACAAAAAATTTACTGATAAAAATCTCACTATATCTTTATGCCGAAGAAATAATCGTGTACTTTTGAAAAATTCTAACATGCTAATTTCAAGCATTTATGGATGTGAGAATAATAGTATTAAAATAAGTGGCAGAATTCTCCATAATGTATCCAACTTTACAAACAAGCCTTCATTTAGCTTAGCTATCAAAGTCATTGATATACATAAAGTTGCAAATACATCAACGTTTGATTATAAAGATATTAAAGCAAAATGTTTAATTCTACCATATGATGATAAATATGCAGTAATTCCAATCTTACATTATTGATATTCACATTCACTATATGATAAATTATTTATACAGGGTGTAACAAAACGGTTATCCGCTACTTTAAGGGTGAATAGTATACATTAAAATAATGAAAAAAGTTCCTATCAACATAGGTCCGCAAATGATTTCTTACCAAGTCATAGGCATTACAACTTTTGAGATTAAATTCGGTTTATTAACGAACAGAAAACGTTTTAAGATGTCAAAATACAAAAATTGAAGAAGATGTTCAAAGTTACATTGAATATTATTTGTATTTATTTAATAATTTTAACAACAGTTTAAGCTCAAAAGTTGTAATGCCAATAACTCGGTAGGAGATCATTTGCGGACCTATGTTAATAGGAACTTTTTTCATTATTTTGATGTGCACTATTCACCCTTAAAGTAGCGGACAACCTTTTTGTTACACCCTGTATAATATATTTGTTTTCTTTAATGTTATAATATAATTTTTCCTGCTATATGGTACTTATAGCATACAAATATTAATTATTAAATATACACGTATTTATACTTATATATTTTTATTTATCAATGCCTTACACACACACACACACACACACACACACACACACACACACATATCCTATATACTACATTAATTAAGCATCACAGTTCTCTGGTTTTCTAAAGTAATTGTCTCTTTTCAATGTATTTGTAATATACAAGCAATTATTTGTTAACCATTGAGTAAAATTTCAAAGAAATGTGTACTTTCTACAGCAAGATCTAATGTATTCAGTTGTTAAATTTATTGTTGAAAACAATTATGATGAAACATATTCCGTAATTCCAACTTTCTGGTTACAAGATGAAAAGTATACTTTATGGCCAAAGAAAGACATGTGCAATTGCATTATTAAATGCAAAGAACCACACAAAGATTGGGCTTTTCACCCTGTTACTATTGTTGCTAAATATGGTAAGTACCTACAATTAATAATGTTAATAAACAGAACAATATATGTAAAAGCATGTCTTAGGAAAAATAATTTTGTATGTAATAAACATGATATATTATCATATATATGTATATTAGGGTGGAGCGATTTGTTTGACTCCATTTTTGACACCATGTCAGACATTTTTGGAAAGAACGTAAAAAATGATTAATTTTGGTAAAAAAAAAACAAATAAAAACGTTCCCCCCCCCCCTTCCGTAAAAATCGGTGAAAACTGAAAAATTCGCTTTAGCGCCGTTAATGCCTGAAAATGTATTTATTCATATTTTTCGTAAAATACATAAGATAAACGTCCCAGTGACCGGATATGTACGACGTAAAAAAATATTTTTAGTTATACAGCGTAAGGCAAACGTCCGGACATGTACGACGTACGTCGCCCGAGAAAAAATTATTTTGACTAATTATATATAATCATATATTATTTCATATATAATCAGATCTGAAAATTGGCCAGGTCTGACCATGCATGCTCATACAAAATCATATAGACGGTCATATCTATTCATATATGACCATTAAAATATTATCACATTTATTCAACAAAATAAAATTTATTTCTCTCGTTGAACATTATTTTATTGTCGAAAATCTTTATTATGTGCAAGCTTAATTAATTAAATTTATATTGTACCTAGAAAATTTGCTTACCACCGCTGGATTTGAACCTGGAACCCCTGGATCTTGAGTCAGTCACCTTACGTACTGTGCTACAACGTTAATTGATAAAGACGTTTCGTATTGTACTACATATGTTACACTTATTGTTAGTAGATGTACGGAAGGTGTCAAACATAGATACTGTATAATTTTCTAACAATATAATTTAATTCTACAAAAATGTAACAAATTTGATTTAAAATTATATTTTTCCGTAGATTTTCCGTAGTATTAGATTGTCTTGTGTGCCGCTGATTGATATTGGAACATGTGTTTTACCTGAGTACATGCACTTGGTTCTTCTTGGGGTAGTAAAACAACTTATTAAATTGTTGTTTTTATAAAAAAGGTCCTTGGAATATTAAAAAAAAGAGTAAAGATATTGATAATTTTGTTACAAGAACTATAATAGGCTTATCGTATAGCTAATTGGACCAATTTTATATGGTAAAAGTGTTTATTTTTCCGTATATATAACCTCGTTGTTTATTGAATATAAATACAAATATGTGCGCGCGCGCGTGTGTATGTGTGTGTGTATATAGCTGATATATATGATACCCTAAAGTTATATATAATCATATGCAATGATATATGAATTTATATCTAGTCATGTTTGAATTTATATTATAGTCAATAATATCCAGACAGGATTACGCACAATAATATATGGATATACAGGGTGTTTCTGGACCTTTGCGACAAACTTAAAGAGGTGATAGATCTCGTATGGTGCAAGATGGCCAGATCTTTGTCCGTAGAGACCACGGTCAATCTCCGATTCCGATCACTACTGAGGCTGATTTAGCGGGGCTTCAGTGACTCGCGGCTGACACTGGCCGTGTTTTTCGAGTCACTGTATATGAATCGTCGCTACTTCAACGTCCTAACTAGTTTTAAGTATCAATGTTATTTCTGCGATTTTTTCTTTTGTTGTTGGGAGAGAGCACGACTGAATTCTGTTGATTTTTATTTCTTCAGTATTATTTCAGTTATTTATCCTGTCAACGAAATTTGGTTCCGAAGCATTTGCTGAAGTGGAAATAATACTATTACTTTTTGCAATATAGTCATTATTATCTTCATTGTTTCCGCTTTTGCTTACTGCTTTATCATAATTATCTCATCTGTTCTATATCTTTTTAGTTCTTACTTATTCCAATTTTTTTGTTTTTATTTTATTTCATGTATATCCTTGTATTTTTCATCATTCGCCTAAAGTCTTGACTATGGCATAATAAACAAACTCAAACTCAAACTCAAACTCTCTTTACTTCTCTCTCTCTCTCTCTCTCTCTCTCTCTCTCTCTCTCTCTCTCTCTCTCTCTCTCTCTCTCTCTCTCTCTCTCTCTCTCTCTCTATTTAATGCCGCGCGTAGATCGGGCAACATTCTTGATTTTCACATTTACAGGCTTTACAGGAATCGTCTCACGCTTGATTTAAGGGGAGCCAGAGAGAAGTTCTATCTGAACAGATTGAGCACAGCTTCCGATCCGTCCAAGATTTGGCGTGAACTTGCCAACCTTGGTTTAGTTGAATCGCCTCTTTCCTCACCTCTTGTCTTTTTTTTACGTGATCTCTTGAACGCCCATTATTCCTCAGTCTCTAATTGTTATCCTTCCTGTTCACAATCTCAATTCTCCAATATCATTTCATCCATTATGCCTGACGAACCACATTTTAATTTCACTAAAATATCTCACGATAACCTTCGCTCCTTAATGGTTTCTTCACCTTCTGTTTCCTTTGCATCTGGTTACGATCAATTACCACTGTTTGCCATTGCCTTGGCCTTCCCTCATATTGGTAACCTTTTGACCTCTTTTTTCAATTGTTGTCTCAATCTGGGTTATTTCCCATCTCTCTGGAAACGCGCCATAGTACGTCCTCTCTCTAAAGTTAGATCACCTACTTCTCCCTCTAAAACGAGACCCATTGCCAACTTGTGTAAACTTTCCAAGCTGTTTGAAAAAATCCTTCACCGCCAAATCGTTGACTTCATCAATTTGCACCATATTCTCGACGACCGTCAATCGGGTTATCGTAAGGGTTACTCTACGCAGTCTGCCCTTCTCAGACTATCTCACAATATTAAGAGTGGCGTCGACGCTGGTGAGGTATTGATCCTTGTCCTCTTTGACTTCAGTAAGACTTTCGACACTGTCTCTCATCCTTTGCTTCTGTCGAAACTGAGGAAATTAGGGTTTTCTGATCTTGTCCTCAGATTAATTTTTTCGTACCTCACTGGTCGCTCTCAGGCGGTCGTTGATCTGGTTGATGGATTCTTCGATTGGCTATCCATCACCTCTGGTGTTCCTTAGAGATCAGTATTGGGACTCCTCTTTTCCCTTTTCATTAATGACATTGGTGCGTTCCTCAGATTTACCCAACGCTTGATTTTCGCTGATGACACTCAGATTTACCGTAAGTGTCTCTTTGGTCGATTGAACGTTGCTTTGCAGTTGGTGGCGCATGATGTTGGAGTTATCTCTGAATATGCGACCACAAATGGTTTGTCTCTTAATCTTAAGAAATCCAAAGTATTAATATTCGGTAGCAAGCGTTACGTTGACCAGATAGATCTTCACGATTTACCTCTTATCTTCGTTAGTGGTACCTCTATTCCGTTTGTCTCTCAGACTCGGAATCTGGGTGTCATTATGAGCTCTGATCTATCTTGGGACAGCCATGTCGCTCACATTTCTAAGAGGGTACACTTTACCCTGCACAAGCTTAGGTTTCATAAAAACTCCCTATCATTTCAATTACGTGTTAAACTCGTGTCTGCATAGATTTGGCTTCTGTTGGACTACTGCTCTCTTGTTTACAACAATGTTACTGATGAGCTTAACACAAAAGTGCAGAGGCTTATCAACAGTACGATTCGGTTTATCTTTAATCTGAGACGCGACGCACATATTACGTCTTACCGTCACCGATTAGGGTGGCTGTCTGTTAGAAACAGACGTCTTTATTTCCTTGGTATTGAAATGTATAAGATATCTTGTGGCATGTCTTCTAGCTACCTCTCTGAGATCTTTGTCAGAGCCGATCTCTCGATTAGACGATCGTCACGGCTAGCACTGCCTCATACTTTCCAAATTCCTATTCACAGAACTGAGACTTACCACCAGTCCTTTCACCTCGCTGGTATTTACTTATGGAATTCGCTTCCTACCGAGGTTGTTTCGTCTTCGTCTCTCAAAGAATTTAAACAAAAGCTCAACGGCTATCTATTTACACTTGAGCTTAGTTCTGTGTGAGTTCTGTTTGAGGCTCTACCCTGAGGCTATCCACCGTCTATGTAAGATGTAGCGTTAGTGCGTGTTAGGTTTAAGTACATTTAGTCTAAGTCGTTCTAGTCACTGTACATATATCGTCGCTACTTCTACGTCTAAACTAGTTTTGAGTTTCAATATTATTTTTCTGCTATTATTTTCTTTTGTTGTTAGAGAGAGCACGACTGAATTCCGTTGATTATTATTTCTTCAGCATTATTTCAGTTATTTATACTTTTTCAACCAAGTTTGGTAGTGAAGCGTATGCTGAGGTGGAAGCAATATTATTACTTTTTGCAATATTGTTATTATTATCTTCATTGTTTCCGCTTTTGCTCACTGCTTCATCATAGTTATCTCATCAGTTCTGTATTTTTTTGTTCACTTATTTCAACTTTTGTTTTTATCTTACTCTTGTATACTTTATGTTTATCCTTGTATCATTCATTATTTGCCTAAAGTCTCGACTATGGCATAATAAATAAACTCAAACTCTCTCTCTCTCTCTCTCTCTCTCTCTCTCTCTCTCTCTCTCTCTCTCTCTCTCTCTCTCTCTCTCTCTCTCTCTTTCTCTCTGACTAGAAATGAGAGAGAATATGTATAGGGGTGTGATAGCGGTAGTGTATCATTCGCCGAGTGCGTCGGATGGTGACTTTGTGAGATTTTTGGAAGATACAGCAGAAAATTTAATAATAAAAGGTGACTGTATGGTAATAGGAGACTTTAATATAGATATAATGCTAGATTCATTTTATTCAAAGAAATTATTAACGGTAATGCAAAACTTAGGGATGAAGCAATATGTTGATAATCCTACGAGAGTTACAAAGGATAGTCAAACGATTATCGATTTAATTTTTTCTAATAATCAAGTGAAGGTGCAGGTGTATGAAAAACCGAAAATAACGGACCATGCATGGCTCAAAGTTGAATTAAATGTAAATATAAAAGATAATAAATATAAAGAATTTAGAGGCAGGGATTATAGTAAGTTTGATGTAGATGAATTTCTTAGTATAATGGGGGAAAGAATTGAGCAAGGTCAAGGGTTAGATGTAAATACAAGGGCTGAGAAATTTGTTAATATTATAGTAAATGTATTGGATACTGTAGCGCCTAAGAAAAAGTTTAAAATTCCGAAAGTATGGGAAGGGAAGAAATGGTTTTCATATGAAATAAGAATAGCGGCAGTAAGAAGGGATGAGGCCTACAGTAGGGCGGTTAGCACAGGTACGGATCAGGATTGGGCATTTTTCAAAAGTGAAAGAAATGCAGTAGTAAAACTTATCAAGACAAAAAAGAAGGAATATTATAAGAATATGATAGATTATAATAAGGGTGATCCTACAAAAATGTGGAAAACTCTGAAAGATTTAATTAAGGGTGAGCAAGGGGGCTCAGTGGACATTGATAATGTAGATTTTGAAATATTAGATGACATTGAAGAGTGTAATATAGCTGATAAATTTAATATATATTATGTACAAAGTATTAGTAATATTGTGAAATCTATTGATAATAAGGGGATGAAAAGAACAAGTAGGAGATCAATATATGTAATTGAGAATAAGGATATCATGGAAAATTTTGAGCCAATTGATGCAAACGATTTAATACAAATTGTTAGGGAACTACCACAAAAGAGCGGAACAGAGGAGGGGATAACTAGTAATATACTAAAAATGGTGATACACGAGATAAAAGACGAATTTGTAGGGGTGATAAATAATTCGCTTAGTACAGGTAAATGCCCAGAGGGGTGGAAAACATCCACGATAATACCGATACCAAAGGAAAATAAGCCAAAAAAAGCAAGCAAATATAGACCGATTAATATGTTACCGATATATGAAAAGTGTTAGAATTAGTTGTTAAAAAACAGTTGGAAAAATTTATAGAAGATAATGAAATAATAACCGAACATCAATCGGGATTTAGAAAACATCAGTCGTGTGAGACGGCAATTCAAAGTATTATCGAGGACTGGAAGCGGTTAGTTGAGGAGAAAAAAATGGTAGGAGTGATATTCCTGGATATTAAAAGAGCGTTCGAGACAGTAGATAAAAAAAGATTATTGAAAAAATTATATCAGTATGGAATAAGAGGAGTTGTATTGGAATGGATAAAATCATATTTAAGCAATAGAAAGCAGCAAGTTAGATTCAATGATATATATTCTGAATTAATTGATACTGTATATGGCGTGCCTCAGGGATCTGTATTGGGACCTCTATTGTTTATTCTGTATATAAATGATATAGTTAAAATCTGTCCTAAGGGAAGTAGATTTAAGTCATTTGCAGATGACACGACCGTGAGTGTAACAGGAGAGAGCTGTGAAGAATTAGAAATGAAATTGAATATGGTGTTCGGTATAGTTGAAGAATGGATGAATGTAAATATGTTGAAATTGAATGCGGATAAGACCAAATATATGATATAGTTAGAAGTATAAGAAAGGAATTGAAATCAAACATAATAGTGAAATGCTTGGATGGAACTGTTATAGAGCGTGTGGAGAATGCAAAATATTTAGGTGTTATGATTGATAGTAGACTCCGTTGGGAGGATCACTGTGATTATATGTTAAAGAAAATCGGGAAAAAAGTAAGCTTTTTGAATAGACTAGGGAATGATATATCGGTGTACACTAGATGTACCGTGTATAAGTCAATCATAGCACCTCATTTTGAGTATTGTGCTACGTTGTTTGTAGGCATGGGTGAAACGCAGCTGAATCGACTGCAAGTGGCTCAAAACCGAGCCATGAGAGTCATCTTACAATGTTCTCGATATACTAAAGTAGAATTAATGCTGCAAACTCTTAGGTTTATGAATGTAAGACAGAGGCTAAGGTACAATGTGTGCATTTTTATTTTTAAGATAGTAAAAGGTATGTTGCCAAAACACTTAGGTAATAGGATAGAAATAGTAGGAGATGTGAGTGGAAGGCAAACGAGACAGACCGGGAGTATAGCAATACAATTTTGTAGAACAAAAAGCGGACAAAAAAGTTTGTTTTATGAAGGTTTGAATATGTACAACGCCTTACCTAGTAAATTAAGGCAATGTGAAAAATTAGATCAATTTAAACGTATGTTAAAAGAATATATTGTACCTCATGTTGAAGAATTGTAGACATTTGATGTAAATAATAGCCGAGAAGGCTAATAAAGCTCAATCAATCAATCAATCAATCAATCAATCTCTCTCTCTCTCTCTCTCTCTCTCTTATTCTCTGTGTGGGTGCGTGTGTATGTGTATCCATGAGTGACTGAGTGAATAGTATATTTATTAAATAAATGCATAAATCACATAAAAAAAGGGGGATTTTCAGACGTAAATGATGTTCACGTAAATGAAAATATTGGTGATACAAGCGTACGTATTCTTGATATAAATGTGATATTCCTGTTGTTATTAAAATACAAAATAATGTTCCAAAGAACAATTACGGTAAGTTTATATTTTCTATAAAATTTTTACGAAGTAAAACAAAAAATGTATATCATTTTTTAAAGGAATAATATTATGAACATATGCAAATTATAATACATGTGACTTTTAGAGAAAGTTTGTCATATTAATGTAATATAAGTAAAACTATAATCATTAGCTAAATTTCCTCTTTAAAGAAAAGAGTAATTGAAAGAGTAATTGAATACTAGTAAGTACTAAAATAATGTTTTACATATTTTTTTACAAATATTTGAACTCTTGATTCCATACTACGATACGTACTTAAAATAAAAGTAATGTGTAAGCGAATAGATGATCGGTTAAATAGAATGGAAAATACTACAAACAATGTCAATGTTAATCATAATATTGAGATGCTTCCGTAATTACCAATGGATAATATTGAAGATATTGATAATTTTGAAATTTTATTAGCATCAGCAGAAGCACAATCATAATTAGTATGTAGTATACATCCATTAATGATCTTTAATTACATTTAGTACTAGAAAAATTATAGGTTAAAATGTTTTGTTTTAGGTTAATATCCCGAGAAAAAATAATTTTGACTAATCGTACATAATTGTATATGATTATGTATTGAATCATAAATGAATATATATGGATATATTTATGATCATGTATATTTACATCTTGCTCCTTGTATGATTATATATGAATCCATATATGATTAGATCTGACCATTTCTATGCTGATATGACTAATATATTTTAATTCGTATGTGTTCAGAAAAGGTTGTATTATTCGAATGAGTTACCGACCGAAAGGCGGTAAGGCAGAAATCATAGCTCGAATCGGATGGCTCTCGTGAACGCACCACGGAAGGCGGGCGGCGCCACTTCCTGGCTCGCTACGCTTGAAATTAGACAAGTCGGAGCGGGTGAACTCGGAGTGTTCATACCGAAAAGGAGGAACGATTTCCTTGTTCCGGTTACGGTCGTCGAACAGTGACGACGTACGCGTGTCGATTTCTGAGAATCTTTGTGTAACAGTCGAGTCATATTTCTCGTTGCGAGTGCGAAACAGATTACCACAGACACACCGTCTAGCCAATCTTCCGATCCAGAGGAACCGAGGAGATTACGGACTTGGATGGGACCGACTGACTTCGAGATTGAGAGGTGGGACGGCGTAACGCCGTCGCCATCTTATCGAGACGATCCTCCCGGTATACCCGAGGACGGATATTCTATTCTTACGAGCGGTATCTCGGTGTCCTCTCTAGTAGGCACCGAGAGAATTCATACATGAGGTAAGGAGACTGACTCTGATGCGGTAATGCCGAGGATTACGTCTAGAAGTACTAATCCGTCGGTTCGCTTTCAGATCTGTCTCTCATTTCTTTCTACGAAGCCTAGAAGTGCTTCGTAACCGAGCAAGGAGCGAGACACGTGTAAACGTGTAATTCACTGACGAGATACCTATACGTATCGCTGTGCTAGTTACGCACATCTTGAGATGAACGTTCATGACTTTCCTTTCTTTTCTTTGTTACGTGTCGAAACGAGCGTGATAGTATATTCTATCTCGTTCTTTCCTTTGTTAACAATCGAGCGCTCGATCACTGCGTATGCGACCTTGCAAGGTATATATCATATTTCTTTTGTATTCATTGCGGCATTTCTGTGTTTGAGAATCGGATCAATCTTTGACTTGAGAACGTGTTGGTATAACCAACCGTTGCTGTATTTCTTAACGGAACAGCGTTACTGCTTTCGAGATATTGTAAAATTGACAAGTTCTAATCTGTCGATGAGACTAACGACACGAGCTGTGATTTCTTCATTGAGATGTGATTTCAAGTACAATTCATATTCAAAATAAGCTGTAGTATTATTGCGAGAGTTTATGATTCTATTACAACAGTCATTAAAATTAGTATATATTCATTCAGTTGATTTATGAAGTTACAGTCCACTAAGTTTCTTTCAAGATTGGTTTATTCTCTGATTATATGGTTTATATTATGTATATTGCGTTTATGATTCTAATGTTTATGATTGAATTTCAATATGTTATGTATAACCGATAACGCCGCTTAGAGCGCGGATATATTTATATGTACTGATTCTGATTTATACTGCCATTTATGATTTATATTTTATTTACATGTTTTCTTATGATTGATGTTCATATATTCGATATGTATAATTTTGTAAAGAATACTGGCAAGGTTTTTCGGCAGTTTCCCTTGCCCTTGCGGTGTATACTGGTATTCTTTTGATTACTTCTGCCGATTGATTTCTTTATTTGATATTAAAACAAGATTCAAAATTCAACGAGAGTCGTTTCAATGTGTTGCTTCCTCACATATATATTCACGAGTCCAGACTTAAGATAAGTTTGTACAGTATGAGTAGGTACAGATTCATATATGATTAGACCTAATCAAGCCTGACTCATGCCTGACTGTATATGAATTCATATATGACTATATTTAAATCTATGTATGATTCTATCTAATCATGACTGGCTAAAATGAACTTGCACCTGACTATATGTGAATTTATATATAACTGGATATATATCCATATATAATTGTGCGTATTTAGATCTGACCATTTCTATGCTAATATGACTAATATATTCTAATTCGTATGAGTAGATACAGATTCATATATGATTAGACCTAATCAAGCCTGACTCATACCTGACTGTATATGAATTCATATATGACTATATTTAAATCTATGTATGATTCTATCTAATCATGACTGGCTAATATAAACTCGCACTTGACTGTATGTGAATTTATACATATATAACTAGATATACAGGGTGTTTCCGGATCTTTGCGACAAACTTAAAGAGGTGATAGACCTCAATAAATGGAACAACTTTTGTTAAGCAACCCGTGTCCGGCGATGCCTCCTTAAGGCGCTAGGCTGCGTTGAACATTTACGGTTGCGTGCCTTGACTTTTTCTTGTAAGGGCATATCAAAAGTTTAGTGTTATACAACCCCTGTTAATACCCGAAATGAGCTTATTGACAGGATTATAAACGCATTTGGTACGATTCGCAATAATCCTGGAATTTTTCAGAGGGTGCGTCAGTCAATGCACCGTAGATGCAATGCTTGTATTGAGTTTGCAGGTCGCCATTTCGAACATTTATTTTAATAAAATAAACAAAATATAATTAGAAAAACGTACAATTTTTCTAAATTTTAATTTAACCATATTAGAAATCAAATAGCATTCATGCCAGTCTAGCGCCTTAATAAGGAGGCATCGCCGGACACGGGTTGCGTAACAAAAGTTGTTCCATTTATCGAGATCTATCACCTCTTTAAGTTTGTCGCAAAGGTCCGGAAACACCCTGTATATCCATATATAATTGTGCGTAATCCTGTCTGGATATTATTGACTATAATATAAATTCAAACATAACTAGATATAAATTCATATATGATTGCATATGATTATATATATCTTTAGGGTATCATATATATCAGCTGTATACACACACACATACACACGCGCGCGCGCACACATATTTATATTTATATTCAATAAACAACGAGATTATATATACGGAAAAATAAACACTTTTACCATATAAAATTGGTCCAATTAGCTATACGATAAGCCTATTATAGTTCTTGTAATAAAATTATCAATATCTTTACTTTTTTTTTTAATATTCCTAGGACCTTTTTTATAAAAACAACAATTTAATAAGTTGTTTTACTACCCCAAGAAGAACCAAGTGCATGTACTCAGGTAAAACACATGTTCCAATATTAATCAGCGGCACACAAGACAATCTAATACTACGGAAAATCTACGGAAAAATATAATTTTTAATCAAATTTGTTACATTTTTGTAGAATTAAATTATATTGTTAGAAAATTATACAGTATCTATGTTTGACACCTTCCGTACATCTACTAACAATAAGTGTAACATATGTAATACAATACGAAACGTCTTTATCAATTAACGTTGTAGCACAGTACGTAAGGTGACTGACTCAAGATCCAGGGGTTCCAGGTTCAAATCCAGCGGTGGTAAGCAAATTTTCTAGGTACAATATAAATTTAATTAATTAAGCTTGCACATAATAAAGATTTTCGACAATAAAATAATGTTCAACGAAAGAAATAAATTTTATTTTGTTGAATAAATGTGATAATATTTTAATGGTCATATGTGAATAGATATGACCGTCTATATGATTTTGTATGAGCATGCATGGTCAGACCTGGCCAATTTTCAGATCTGATCATATATGAAATAATATATGATTATATATAATTAGTCAAAATTATTTTTTCTCGGGATGTTAGTTATGATAGGTGTTACAACAACAAAAAATGCAATGAAAGAAGCACTGCAAAAATTATTCACTAATACTCTTGCATCCAAGTGTTCTTGGACTGGAGCTGAAAATAATTTTAAACTAAAAGAATTAAAAATTATTATTTACATGAAAGGTATAAGTCTCGTGTATGTGTGTGTTGAGCGTGAATGTACGTGCGTGCGTGGTCATGCGCGTTTGTCATATATTACTTCTAAATTCCTATAACTTTATTAACAAGAAAATGATAAAGTTATAAATTTTCTCATATTCATATTTTTAGCTTCAATGAAAAAGACTTGTCCATCTATTACTGAAGCTGAATTTGAAGATATTCTAAAAACTTGGTTTAGACAAGCAAACTTGCTGTTACTTCGTGAACATGCGAAAAAAAATGTGATAAATAACACATAAATGTATTTTAACACATAACGTATTTTACATTGTCAAGAAAGCTAAAACAATTTGCGATTTTTTTACAAGATATCAGGGTGTCCTATTTTATTTTTGAAGGTCAAATATCTCGATATCACGTAGTTTTAGAAAAGAATGTTTCAGACAAAAGTTTTCAAGGGGGACATAAGATGGTGGCAATTATTTGACTCTGGACAGTCGTTTCAAGATCACGTGAAAGTCAACTTCAATTTCTTAAATGGAATCTCCTATATTGTAGTATATAGTTTGAAAGGGCATAAAATAAGAAAAATTTGGCGCAAGCTGGAGGGCGATACGTTAACCCGTTCGGGAGTTATTTAGGGCCAAAAATTGGCTTTTTCTTTGATCCTAAACAACTCCCAAACGAATCAACGTATCGACCTCTGGTTTGCGTCAAAATTTTTATTTTCTTATGCCCTTTTAAACGATAAATTACAATACGGGGGCTTTTATTTAAAATTTTTGAGTTGGAATCTCCCTGAGGCACTGAAAAATTTTAAGTACCTTTACCTATATCGTTTAAAAGGGCATAAAAAAAGAAAAATTTTGGCGCAAACCAGAGGTCGATACATTGATTCGTTTGGGGGTTATTCAGGTTCAAAGTTCGAAAAAGCCAATTTTTGACCATTTACAACTCCCGAATGGGTCAACGTATCAACCTCCAACTTGCGCCAAAATTTAAGTTAGCACTGCGGGGCTTTCGACTTCTTTTATTACGTAAGTATTACGTGCCTGCAAAAGTAGACCAAAATAGGAGGGGGGGTCGCATACGGAACTCTAGCCAAAAACTTTTTTGGCACAACATTATAAGATGTTTCTGCAACATCGTGTATTTTGGTATTTGAATACGGACATTAATTATTTAGGTAAAAGTTTACAATAACTTACACAGCTCGGATTACTTTGACCTTGACATATGTTGTCAAGGTCATCCTCCTGAGTGACCTTCAGAAGGTTTTAGTCGGCGGTCGCTGTTTATTAAAAAGTTATAAACAAAAAAAGTTTGGAAAATATAGCAGCTATTTTGAGTATTGGAAGGCATAAACGACTAATATTACGTTTTTTTTTAAAGCAGAGAATACTTTATTTCGCGAGTATATGCTTCAACTTACAAAGCACATACTTGTAAAGCGCGTCACTAACCTATAGGTTAGTGGCTCGCTTTACAAGTGTGTGCTTTGCATGTGCTTCAACTTAGAAAGTTGTTTATAACTTTTTAATAAACAAAAAAAATTTGATGGGAAAAATTATTTAAAGCAGTGAATTGTTGGTATATTGAAAGGAAAGTTACCAATCTCTGCTTTAAATAACTTTTCTTTCAATATACCAACAATTCATTGCTTTAAATAATTTTCCCACCAATCTATTTTTGTTTATAACTTTTTAATAAACAATGACCGCCAGCTAAAACCTTCTGAAGGTTACTCAGGAGGGGGACCTTAACAACATATGTCAAAGTCAAGGTCGTTTATGCCTTTCAATACTCAAAATAACTGCTATATTTGTCAAACTTTTTTTGTTTATAACTTTTTAATAAACAACGACCGCCGACTAAAACCTTCTGAAGGTCACTCAGGAAGGTGACCTTGACAGCATATGTCAAGGTCAAAGTAATCCGAGCTGTGTAAGTTATTGTAAACTTTTACCATTATGGTAAAAATGCACAATAACGGACCCAGCCCCAATGACCTTGACATTGACATATGTTTTCAAGGTCACACTCCTGAGTGACCTTTAGAAGGTTTTAACCGTCGCTTATTTTTTATTAAAAAGTTATTAACAAAAAAGTTTGAAAAATATAGCAGTAATTTTAAGTATTGAAAGGCATAAACTACTAACATGTAGGGGAATTGTGCCTAAAACGATATACCCAGGCAAAACGACATAGTGCTAGTTCAGCCCTTTATATCACTGCTGTAGAGGAGCGCTGATACATTTAAACGTCGAAATATATCATATCTTTAATACCTGTTGCAAATTGGTAATGAGTGTACGCTTGTAAATGGAAATTTTGACATCTAATCAAAAACGCAAGCGTAAAAAATTATTTTGGCACATTTTTCCTTAGCTCATTATTTTATTTCTTTGTTTGGTATCTAATTTTATGTTTTATCATTGAGTGTTCTTATATGAAGCCATGCTGTTGCACTTTTTATATTTTTCTAATACAATCTAACTTTTTATTTTATGGATAGAAAAATTTTACTAGTGACCGGACAAAATGACATACTAATCATTTTAGACCGGCAACCGCGTATGCAATATTGCTCTGATATCTCCAAATATATAGCAATATAACCTTCTTTTTTCAACAGAGAGCCATCCCAGTTGTCATCTATACGGAGTAATATGTTTATCACGCCTGAGATTAAAGATAAATCGAAAGCAGCAGTTCGCAAGTCTCTGCAATTTGGTGTTTCACTCGTTGCTCAAGCCATGATAGACAAGACCAATAATCAATATAAGGCATAATCAAAGTCACAACTAGTTTAATTCTAAAGCCTTGTGTCCACGATCCGAGAACTCGGACCGAGTTTCGGTTTAAGCCAATCAACTTGCAGCTCTTACAGAAAGGTAGCAGTTTCATTGGCTTAAACCGAAACTCGGACCGAGTTCTCGGATCGTGGACACAAGGCTTTAGGCTCCTGGATCAGGAGCCGAGATCTCCGCGTTGACGGTGGCGATACAGTTGTCAGCGGTAGCCGCGGTAGGAATAAGAACTTTGTCGCACGACTCTTACAGAGTATCGCATGATAAGTGGTGCGATTCCGAGCTGAGCACATCCCCCTCCACTTATGCACACAGAGATGCTCTGTCTCCGTGTGACGACTGACGACGCGCGCTCGGCTAACAATAAGTTCGGCGCGTCGTGCGAGCGAGCGCGCGAGCGAGAAAATATCCTTCCCTCCTTCTTGCTCTGACAGAGTATCGCATGATGAGTGAACACTGAACACTGAACATAGAATCTGATAAAAGATAATAGATTATCGACGAAACTAATGAGAGAAAATATTATCAAAAACATGAAGCGTAATATTAAGTGATATTATGTAAATGTAATTTTTTATTATTACGAATAACATTAAAAATTGTAAAATTAAAAATTTTCCTATACTCATTTCTCCGGCAAATCTGTATATGTATAATAGTATATATATAATCATCACCTGTGATTATGTATAAAATTCGCAAGGACCTTTGTTTCTACTTGAAAATAACAGTGGCAATACGGAAAAGTTGCGGACACTAAAGTATGTTTCACTAAATTACGTACTAAAATGTTTTATTTTATCGCTGACACAAGGGAGTTCAGGATGGTGATCTGATTGATTTTAATAGTACTGTTTATGTAGATAGGCCTCGATACAAACCGTCATTGACTGAAAAGAGAAAGCACACTTGTCAAACATTTTCCAAAAAAATGAAGTTAAAGATTCCCAAGCACTTAGAAGTAATTCTTGTGATACGTTTGATCGAAGATCGCGTGGCTCGGCGACAGCGTACCTGACTCATATATGTCCGAGTTCGCTAGTTCGAGTTTCGATGTGTCAACATTTTTTTAGATCAAAATACTACTTTTACGTAAAATAAGTATATCACATGGTTTACACATTTTGAATATTTATTGCATAAACCATGCGATACAATTATTTTATGTAAAAATTGTATTTTGATATAACAAAATGTTCTCATGCAGACTCAAACCAGCGATGTCGGGCATATGAGAAGTACACTGCTGCCGAGCCACTGCTGCGATCTTTGTCAAAACATGCTGCGAAACTTACTCATAATTCTTTAACTTCGATGTCGAAAACGTTTGAGAAATGTGCTTTCTCTTTTTGCTCAATGAAGGTTCGTACTGAGGCCTATCCACATAAACAGTATTATTAAAATCGATCGGATCATCGTCGTGACCTTACCTTGTTAACTGTAATGCGTGAAACATTTTTTAGTGTCTGCAGTTTGTCAGTATTAATACACATTTAATGTTATTTGTAAATAAGAACAGTCTTTGTAAATTTTAAACATAATCTCAAGTGATGAGTATTTGCGTTTTATTTTGACTTAAACTACCACTCACACATTAAAACTCAAACAATTTTATTACTTATTATAAATAATGGCCGGTAGTATATGTCCGTCAGCTTTGTCAACAAAACACAAGCCTATTGCGGACAATTTCAAAGCGAGTTTGGTGCCAAGTTGGCGAAAATTTGCTACCAATTTACTTACTGCATCGATAGTAGACACCCTGCTGTGATACAGAGGGGTTGCAATCATATCTATCCATTAGAGAATAGCTATTTCGAACTCTAACGGTAAGATATAAATGCACCCATGTGCACATATAAGTAGAAATTCACTCCATTTGCACGATTCCTTACATGTGCACATTGTACGATACACTACTGCTTACTCTTTTTTTTTTTTGTAACATAATAAATTAATGTGTTAGCTTTCGTTGTCAAGTCATCAAGTAGCAGCGTACTTCTTATTATGCTACGATTCACTGCTCTAAGCGCAGAATGCAGGTACTTGAGCTGAGCATAAATTTTATTATACACTGCGTTCAACGTAGAATGCATTTAACATTAATCACTGCGCTCGGCGCAGAATGCATTTTCACAATAATCAATACATAATTACTGCGCTCAACGCGCAGAATGCATTTTCACAGTAATCACTGCGCTCAGCGCAGAATGCATTTGCATAGTAATCACTGCGCTCATCGCAGAATGCATTTTCACATTACTCATTGCACAGAGCGCAAAAATAATTTATTTGTTTTTAATTACAAATTTATTTTCCATGATTTCAATATTACTTCAATGCTTGTCATACATTATTTTCATGTTTACGTATTTATTTGTCCGTCTTTTCTTTTTCTAACATTTCTTGCCTCTTTACTTCAGTTATATATTTGGGATCACGGATTGGCATGTTTCTCCCTCGTCTTGAGTCAAGTAATTACGGTAATACGCAGCCTTCATAAAATTGAACCAGTTTGGAGACCATATTTTCCGTCCAGAAAACATCATCACGTATAATCTTTTCCATTTTTAATCCCAATGGTGTCCACAGTGCGAAGATGCAATATTGTCGTTGTGTAATATGTAATTGCCCTTGTACTTGATAATAATATATGTGACTGCGTTTCATTTCCTTATCTTTTTCATTCTTATATAATGACTGCAAATTCAAAACATTTGCTACAATGGCATCGTCTGGTGTTAAGAATCGTGCTGCGTAAGGACATTTTATCTCCACAATTCCATCATCATCTATTAATCCATTTGGCAAAGCGCCTAAAAATGGTATTTCCGAATCTATAAATAATCCGCAACGTTTAATATTAATGTTAAGTGCACTTTCAATACTTTCGCGTGCAACGTCTTCGTATTTTGTTCCATGTTGCACTGATTCCACATTTAGTTCTTGTTGATATATTATCGCCTTAACTCTTGATGCACAAGAAGTAGTCTGTCTCATCTTACATATGTGTCCAAAGTGAGAAGCGGTGATCATTTTTGTACGATAATATCGCCAAATACCGCTTGCTGCTTGTTCCTAAGTTTCTTCTTCTATTGCTACTCGCTTCATTTGCCATTCTTGCAGCATATGCATGTGTTGTGCTCTTCTTAATTCTATTTCGTCTGATGTTGCAACAGGTTTATCAGCCTGCGGACCATAATCTTTGTCTGCCATTGCACGTTTTCTATTTTGTGGTGTCGATCGTTTTTTCGTAAGACGTGCAGCTTGTGCGCTTTGTTTTTTGACACTTTTAAACTGCTCAGCTATTTCTCCTTGTTTTGTTCCCAGAATACAGCTTAGGCGACTTATGGGGTTATTATCGTTAAAGGTGACTACTGCAGCATTACAACGCGTTTGGTACGATCCTCTTAGACCGAAATTAATTCTTTTTCCACCAATAAATTTTGATACAACAGAGTTAAGTGTTTCTACTCTGTTACTGTCTTTATCCTGCAATAAACTTTTGGCATTATAACTAATACATTTCAATGCATTCTGCAGTTTTTCATACAGTCCACAATTTTTCAATTGTGGAATATAATTCTCTACGTTTTCTTTCTGCGATCCATCGCAAAAGTATCTTATCTGTGCGCATTCATTATGTTCGCCAAAAACGTGAATTATAATATTATTCAAATCCATTTTTAAGGACACAATCTTTTGCTGCATTGTGCTCTGCTCTTCCTTACGGTACTGCATAGCTTTCGTCACAGCTGTTCGAATTCGAAGTACACGATTGCCAACAACATTTCTTAATTGTCCAAAACGTCCTTTTGTTTTTGCGATTTCTTTGATCTTTTTGTTGCTAAATTACGCAGTAGGTAATTTCGACATTCAATTTTTTCAATAAAAACATTGGAATACGGATTGGCCTGTATTATTTTTTTATATACGCTGCTATATCTCCGTCTGCTATAAAGGTGGAATACATTAATCCGCGCATTTCTATGCTTGTCTTAAATCCTTCTACGATTGCGTCTGCTTCCATGCTTGTTGCTTGCAATCTCTGCCCCAATTTTTAAAACATTTATGATTTGCAGGTTCTTTTCCTAGCTTCTCTGCTTTTACACAAACTGCACAATATTTATTTCTTACAGCCATGTGCAATACTTTGCCTGTTCGCGCACCACATATTGTGCCTACACCTGATAAAGAATCATACCGTCCTGTTCTGTATGATCTCTTCATCCAGCTTCCATCACATACTACTGCTATATGCGGTATTCCATTTTTAACTTCATTGCGTTGTAATGCTAATTCACGTTCTTCCTTTGCAGCAGCATTCATGCTTTCTTTAGCAGCTTTTGCGAATGCTTTGGCAATACTTTCATGACACGTTCCATATGTTCTTCTTCCCATACATTTAATATTCATAGCAGCGCAACTTTCTCGTAACTGTGTATATCCTACACCAGTTAATATAGCGCCAGCCACAGCCCCTGTATTTACGTCTAAACTTTTCTCAGGGGATTGCTCACTCCAAACAGCGCTTTCAAAATTGCACATTCGGCATTTGTAAAAAAAATTTATTTCTTAATCCGTATTCACGGGCACCAATAAATGTCAAATCGCGAAAAGGGCATTCTATTCCGCTAGAGTGCTCGTCAAATTTGTCATGCAGTTGTTGATTAAGATACTCAAAATCCGATACATTTCCCTGACAAACTCCCAGCGTTTACACGGAATGCATCTATATTGCTATCTATTAAAAATGTGTTATTTGCCTCAGTCTCACTGTCATCTTCTAATATTCTTTCTAATTCATTATCGCTTAACGTGCGTGTCACTTTTTCTTCCTCATCATCTATTTCAATGCCCATTGCAGCCAATTCGGCATGCATCAGGACATCTTGAAGAACTCGCTCATCTTTATCTACCTGCATTTTACTTTCATGTACATCTATTTTATCATCTATCAATACTCATTTACAGCCAATTCGCTATGCATCCTGACATCATGTAGAGCTCGCTCATCTTTATGTACCTGCATGTTACTTATTTCATGTATATCTATTTCATCATCTTATAACGACCTGCCTTTCGGCTGTAATTTAATCGAACGCGGACTAGCTCGCCGGGCCAGGTGTTCGATATAGGAGGTCAGAGATAAATAACATACGCCGATTATACAAGATCTTATCTTAAATGCTACTTTATTATAACTAGAAATATGTACACTTAAATCTAGAGCGGTACGGACGGAACGAAAGATATATATACAGTTATGGTGCGATCCCATGGTACGGAACGTATGCGCAATGCAGAATTGACGGAATGAAGTTCGTCCAATCACAGATATTCCGCCAGTTGCGTTCCGCTGAAATATCTTTATCTGTGTCCCATGGAGCGGAATTCGCGGAAGCGCAATTGACGCTTGCCAATCACAAGATTATTTTCCATAGATCCTTTCATTGTATCTATCGGAACAGTGTATATTATTGGCACGCACAGACTACGCTTCCGCATTTTCCGCTCCATGGGACACGGATAATTATATTTAAGCGGAACGGAATCACACGTACATACATGCAATACATCTGTCACATTAACGAATTCCATTCATAACCTACAAAATTGTCACCAATTGCTACAACATTCAGTCGCTAAAAATGTATTCTAAAAAATTGTTTGTTATTATTTGCGTATTATTAAATAAATTAAAACAATGTTGGTGTCCATTTAAAAAGCAACAACTACGCATAAAATTATAAAATTATATTCATTAAAATTATATTCATTAAATTATATTCATTAAAATTATATTCATTATATATAATCGCAGCTTTTGTTATAAAGCTTCCGCAGTTTCCGCACGGATAGTGCGGATAAAATAGAAACTTGCGGATAAAAGTCGTCGGAACGAACGTAAAAGAGGTCGAACCAATCACGAGCGTTCCGCCAATTCCGCATTGCGCATACGTTCCGTACCATGGGATCGCACCATTACGCGGCGGATCGGACATTTAACCGGATTGGAACGGCGCAGATATATACAGGTACAATTCCATCGTCGGGACGGAACGGAAATATATACAGGTACGTGGCGAACCGGACATCTGGTCGGTTCGGACGGCGCGAATATATACAATCGATACGGTTCGGATCGTCACGGTCATTTCATCGGAAATCGGCCCGAACGTTAAATCGGCAGGTACGCGTGGATCATCACGATACTGCACGCGGGATCGGAGCGGTCGCGGTAGCGACGTCTCGTTTTAAGCGTCGTCTACAATAGAAGTCGTACAGTCGCAGAACGTGGTCGCAGGCTGGTCGCAGGTCGCAAAAGAGATGCAGCGTGACGTATTTAAGGATATTTAAGGCCGTAGGCTTCAATACACAGGACGCGCAGAATGGGTTAACCTCAAAAGTTTAAAGGCCTCAAATACGTCACTTCAAAGGCCTGAAATTGCCTTAAATACGTCACGCTGCATATCACTTGCGACATGCGACCACGTTCTGCGACTGTACCTTCGATTGTAGACGACGCTTTACAGGTACGGTACGACGCGGTCATCTATGGGACGGACCGAACGTTTTTACTTCCGACGCGCGGATCATCAGCGATACGGCGCGCGGACTTTGGAGCGGTCGCGGTACGCGGCTTCTTGGTTTTACGACGTATATACGGATCGACCATTTCGGCTAGAAAAGTAACAGGAGGCGTCGGCGACGAGAGCACTCGACCGAGACGGAGAGCTCTCCACCTCGGCTTTTCTGCCTTCGCGGGTACAGGACGGGTAGGCGGTCCTGGAGTTTGAGCAGCGCGTGAGAGCGCTCGGTACGACTGCTCTGGGGAAGAGTGGAGCACGCTTCCAGCAATCCGGATCGGATGTTGGCCGGGAAGCGAGTCGCCGTTTTCGGCTCGTTAGCCGGGTTTTATACCTTGGCGGTATTCAGTGGGGGTTGTCGGCGTTTGCGCGCGCGTCGGGGTAACCCAGAGCGGGGCAAGATCGTGGGTCTCGGTCCCACAGCGCTCGGCGGCGGTCGGGCTTTTCCGGCGGCCCGATATCGCAAGCTTAAAACGTACGGCAGTCGGCAGATTAAAAACGATGCCCTAAATAGTGTATCGTTACAATCTATTTCAGTACTCATTGCAGCCAATTCGCTATGCATCATTACATCATGAAGAGCTCGCTCATCTTTATCTACCTGCATTGTGTTATCATCTATATCTGCATTTGCATTTGTTTGTACTAATATTTTGCTATGGATATTTCTTTCTTCCGTTATTACTTCTTTGTTTGCAATCTGTATATATATATATATATATATATATATATATATATATATATATATATGTATATATATATATATATATAGTAATTGTAATTTCTCTTCTCTCCTATAAATAAATATGCGTCAGATACATGTGTCTAGATATACACAAGTATATTATCCTTATTAATACTACAAAAAAGAAAGAATAATACTCCACGCTATCTATATTGTTTTGGAATAAACGAACGAGAATCAAAGCAAAGTTTTAGAAATATAAATAACATTTTTTTCAATTTTTAATAATTGATTAAACAAACAGGTAACATTCAAATTAAATAAAGTTTTTTTTGCGCCTTTTTTTACCGAATACACGAAAATTGGTAGATAGCAAGCGTAGCGCAGCGAATGAGACGTCAGAATAGAACGCTGTACGTTGCCCGTTCCAACCCAGTTTTTTCCAATTTTTTGGGCACGTACATTTTTTTTAAATTTTTAAAAATTATTCAAGTGAATGATTTAGGCAACGTATGTGCAGTTAAGAAATTATTATTTTAGTATTATTATTATAACATTTTAGACTTTATTAGGCACCACAGACTCGCGCTTCGTATACGCGCTACTTAGCCTTAGCATTATACTCTTACTATTACACTTTTAACCCGATACACAACTGGTAAAATATTCGATGACAGTTGCACGAGCAAGCGTACGAAGAGAAGTAATCGGCATCGCGGAAAAGCGACAATAAAGTTTCATAAATGCGATCACTATCGACATGCCTTTTTTAGAAGTTCGCTTGCTTTAGCACATATCGTACGTGTTACTACAAACGCGGAGGAGAGCAGCGAGAGGAAAAGTGTGGGAGACACTGATATTGTATCCTTAGGCCGATATTCATAGTCGGATCTTATATTCAAGACTGTCTTAAGTACAATCTTAAGATGTCATGAACCAATTACAAAGCCGTATTAGCATCTTAAGAAGTTACTTTAAACGGTCTTGAAATAAGATCCGACTATAAATACCGGCCTTAGTACATGCAAGTCGAAGGATTTAAAGAGAAAGCATTACAAGACATTACGCCAATTACTCCAGTTAGAGGTATCCTATTGCTGTTTCACTCATTCGACAGTCGAATGGAAGGAGTGCGAATGAAACAGTTATACAACACCGCGGTATCTCTATGGCCGGTATTCATAGTCGAAACTTATTTCAAGACCGTCTTAAGTAATGTCTTAAGACAGTAATACGGCTTAAGACATTACTTTTTGTATAAACAAAAGAACAATCAGTCGATATTCTCCCGCCGCATAGGAGACAATAGATGTGAGTATATTAGGGGGATTCAAATAAGTTGAGGTTAACGGTTTGACAGGTTATGTATAGGTTATGTCGGGTTAAACTCTTCGTCTTTTTCTAACCTACAAAGAATCAACTTTTTAACCCGACATAACCTGTTAAACCGTTAACCTCGACCTTATTTGAATCCCCCTAATATTTTGTATATAAAAGGCATTTGTTATTACTATCAAATATATCTTTTAAATAATTTAAAAAGTAACGTGCTACGCATGATGTGCAATATTATTTAATCTGCATATTGTGTGTCAAATAGGTCGAGCAAAAACGGAAGGGACATGGAGAGAGCGAACCGATCAAGAGAAGAAGACGATAGAAGGAAGAATGTGGAGAGAAAGAAAGAGGAAGAGGGAAGGAGAGAGAAGAAGAAGAAAGAAAAGGAAGTAATAAGAAAGGAAGGGTTAGTAGACTATTACTTTATTTTTAGATTTCACCCATACATCCAGTTTTCTCTTTCTTTTTCTGTAAAAAGAAGCCGTGTAAAAGATTTTATTGTTAACGCTTTTCCGTGATTGATTCTCTCGTTTAGCTCACTTCATGTTGCGAGCAGCTGTCAGCGCAGAGATAGTGTATACTTTGACAGTTCGTATAAATGTCAGGTTATTATTGTAATTTTATGTGATCAATGCATGTGATCGATTTATATACTTCTTCATAAAAAGTAAAAAATAAAAATAGCTAAAAAACTAAGTAGCGCGCATCTATGATGTGTAATACCATAAATTGCTCATGTAGTTAATAACAAAACGGTTCATATAATTTTTTTATTACTACACATTTCTTTCATAATAAACGTTATAAACATAATTGAATTAGGAGACCGGAGAAAGCGAGAGAAGAGAAACGAGGAAGGGAAAGAGAGAGAGACCGAGAAAGGCGAAGTGAAGGACAAGAACGGAGGAAGGAGGGGGAGGAGGAAGAGAGCGAAGAAAGGATGAATGTGGAAGAGGAAGGAGAAAAAGAAAATAAAGGGAAAAAAAGAGGGGAGGAATTGAAGGAAAGAAATAAAATGTTTATAATATTTGTGAATGCAATTACAGTTATAAAATGTTTGCTATTTTACAAAATAATTTATTGCTTTATTATTTCCTTATAGCTATTACTCGTCAAGAGCACGGCGCGGAATGAGGAGCAGAGGAAGTTGGAGAGGAAGGGAATGGAGAGGAAGAGGAGGATGGAGAGGAGGAGGATGGAGAGGAAGAGGATGGAGAGGAAGAGGACAGTGACGAGAATGGAATATGAGGCGCACACGGCCTGGATCTACAGGCCCTGTTTTTATTTTTAATTATTCATAAAATAAAGTAATATATTTACTATATAATGTGTATCCTATTTTTTTCTTACAAAATCTCACAATTTAGAGAGACACAGAGAGAGAGAGAGAGAGAGAGAGAGAGAGAGAGAGACAGACAGACAGACAGACAGACAGACAGAAAGAGAGAGACAAAAGGGAAGAATGCATAAGAAAAATGAGATTTTAGCGTTATATACTCGTGCGGTAATACTCATTCTCGAAATAGCCTGTAGCAGCGCGGCAGGGCGTCTGACTGCTAATACGCTGGACCGGGTTTGTTTCCCGGTGCTTCCTGTTATTTTTTTTTACTTTTTTTTATTTGTTATATTATATATAATAATTATATAATTATTTCGAGAACGAAAGAGCATGTAAAAATAATTAAATTTGGAAGTGTGTGTGTAATCGAATGATATGAATAAAATGATTTTTTACATAACGTTAAGAGTTTAATAAGGGAGGTGAGAAGAGAAGGATAATAATTAGTAACTAATTTTCTCTTACAAAAATATATTTAGTCATATGGTGTGATTAGTGGAGAATAGTATTATCTTACACCTTATAACAAATAAATAGGTCTGTTCGTTTTCGATGCACTTCTGAACTAGTGCAATAAGTTAGAATGAGACAAATATATTTTCTTTCATTCTAACTTATTGCACTAGTTCAGAGTGCAGCGAAAACGGAACAGACCTAAATGTTTGTTTCAACTTTCACAATAAATTAAAAAAGTTATTGACGGGTCATATCAATTCTCTTTCTCATCCTCTTCGGAATCGTCTTGTGCCCAAAACGCGTGCGTTCCTGTATTATGTCGTGTTCGAATGTTATATAAAAAAATCAATAAATTTTGACTATGAATTGAATTATTTTTTACATGCTCCTTTGTTCTGGAAATAATTAAATAATTATTACTTTATAATAAAAAAAAACAAATTAAAAAAGTAAAAGGAAGCACCAGGGAACGAACTCGGGCCAGCGTCTTAGCAGGCAGACGCCCTACCGCGCTGCCACACACCATTTCGAGATTGAACGTTACTGCACAGGTATATATGGAACGCTGAAATCCTTTTTTGGGTTAAGGTGACGCAACCCCCCCCCCTGGGGGGAGGGGGGAGGTACCCTATATTATACCGCTTGACAAGGGAAGTTCAGTGGTGGTACTCTACCTTGTTAACTTTCACCTGTTAGACCCCCAAGGGGGAAAATGTAAAATATTCTAAAAAAAATATATAAATATTTCCACATTTAATCACTTTTTAACCCTCTACGGGTAGTAATTAAAAGTAAATGGGGGGCCTTCACCCCCCTTCCTGCACCCTGACCCCTTGTGTATATGCGGGGGGCTCCACTTCCAAAAAAACTGAGCTAACCCAACCCGATTGTTGTGTGGGTGGAGAAGTGCGTGCGTGGATGCAGTAGGTTCCGTCCCCCTGTGGGGGGGGGGGGGGGGCTTGCATTGGTGTGCGTACGCAAGGTAGGACCCGTACGCAAGGTAGGACGTTCCATTCACCCGACATGTAAGATCTGTATATCTATTAAATCTTTGCCTTACTAAACAGATAAGTCTACAATATACTAAAAATATTTATACTAAAAAGATTAGCGAGGCTCCGTACGCAAGGTAGGACGTTCCATTCACTTGACGTGTAGAATTTATATATCTATTAAATCTTCGCCTTACTAAATAAATGAGTCTACAATATACTAAAAATAGATACAGAAAAGATTAGCAAGACCCCTACGCAAGGTAGGGCGTTGCCCCTCTCTCCACAACCACCATTCCTGCCAGCGTTTTTCTACCAGATTAAGTCTTGTTTTCGTAATAGATGTTGCTTTTGCAATAGAAAAGTGTTATATCAAAGTCGGGGGGGCTCCGCCCCCCCGAACCACCCTAGCCGGGGGCTTCGCCCCCTGGACCCCTTTTGGGGGGCCCCGCCCCCCTACCCTCGCCGGGGGGCTTTGCCCCCCTGGACCCCCCTTGGGAGCTTCACCTGGATCTCGCTTTACAACTTAGCATGTAGTACGTGTAAGCAAAACTCCCAATGGGGGGTCCAGGGGGGCGAAGCCCCCCGGCGAGGGTAGGAGGGCGGAGCCCCCCGAAGGGGGTCCAGGGAGGTTCGGGGGGGCGTCGCTTTACAACTTACAAAGTACATACGTGGACAGAGGGCGGGTTCCACACGGTTTAGAGGGGGCGGGAGGGGTGGGTAAAGGCCTCCCCCCACATATACTTTTAATCACTACCCGTAGAGGGTTAAAAAATGATTAAATGTGCAAATATTTATTTTATAAATTATTTTACATTTTCCCCCTTGGGGGTCTAACGGGTGAGAGTTAACAAGAGAGAGTACCACCACTGAACTTCTCTTGTCAAGCGCTACAATATAGGGTACCTCCCCTCCCTTCCCCAAGGGGGGGGTTTGCGTCACCCCAACTTTTTTTTGTTCATAACTTTGCACGAATGCTTAGTATCAACTAATATCGTATCTATATACGCAGAGGTTCTCCCCTTGCAGACTATTAAAGTATCGTGCACATCTGCGCTTTTCGACGTGTACCCTCTTTTTCAGATCGTCGGGCCACGCCGAGAAAGCAATCTAGCAGCCTCGACGCATCAGAATCAGAGCGAGAAGGAGGGAATGATATTCTTTCTCTCGCTCGCTCGCACAGCGCGCCGAACATAGCCGAGCGCGCATCGTCACGGAGACAGAGCATCTCTGTGTGCGTACGCTGTTGACATGTCACCGACATGAATCGTGCAGCGCCTCACGCCTGCAAAGCAATGAACTATAGGCGTGGAATTGGCGTGGACAGTGACATGTTGACAAGCCTATTTTGTCGTGCATGCTATTTCCTTATTATTCGCTCTGTACTTGTGCTCTAACGTTTAACGTATACGTAAAACTCGTAAAATTGACTGAAAAGTAAGATTTGCATGCGGAAGGAACGTTTTCAGCTCCTTTCGATAGTCGTTAAATGGCTGTTTTCCCGTATGTTTAGGCTTTGTTTTATGGCTGTTTGTTTATTGTCGAAGGAAAAGGATAGTTTTCGGTCAATTTCGGAAGTGTTCTGAACCGATCTATAGTGATGTTTTATTGAAATGTCTTTTTGGTAAATATGCATATTAGGTCAAACCTCACCGATAACCTTGACCTTGACATATGTTGTCATGGTCACCCTCCTGAGTGACCTTTAGAAGGTTTTAGCCGGCGGTCATTGTTCGTTAAAAAGTTATAAACAAAAAAAATTAAAAAATATAGCAGTTATTTTGAGTACTAATAGACATAAATGACTGATATTTATGTGGAAATAGTACATGTATGAACGAAGGAAAGTTAGTTAAAGTAGCGAATTGTTGGTATATTGAAAGAAAAGTTATTTAAAGCAGAGAATAGAGAGTATGTGCTTCAACTTAGAAAGCACATACTTGTAAAGCGCGTCACTAACCTATAAGTTTTTGTCAATAACCAACTATTATTTGCTTTAACAAAGCTTTAACATGCTTTTGCCATGATTATACCAACAATTCACTGCTTTAAATAATTTTCCCCACCAAATTTTTTTTGTTTATAACTTTTTAATGAACAATAACCGCCAGCTAAATCCTTCTAAAGGTTACTCAGGAGGGTGACCTTGACAACATATGTCAAGATCAAGGTCGTTTATGCCTTTCAGTACTCAAAATAACTGCTATATTTGTCAAACTTTTTTTGTTTATAACTTTTTAATAAACAATGACCGCCGGCTAAAATCTTCTAAAGGTCACTCAGGAGGGTGACCTTGACAACATATGTCAAGGTCAATGTCATCGGTGAGGTTTGACCTAATATGCATATATTTACCGTCTTTTTATTTGAAAATGGCATGCACGACAAAATTGGGTGTTTCCTCGTCTCGATAGTAAGAATTCAATATGGCCGCGGTGACCATCCAGGAGCCTTAATCCAGTAGAAAGTTTTTGTTAAACTCAGAGAGAGAGAGAGAGAGAGAGAGAGAGAGAGGAGCATGCTTGAAGAACTCAAGCAGCACTCTGTCCTTGTCTAGTCTTCTTGGTCAAACTGTACCTCATCCCTACTCCATCCTCCACACTCTCGATCACTGTGGATCAAACAAAGATGACAAGGAACTAGGGACCTCCCTAGTCCCTCTCATCCCGTTCTCTTACAATAATGCTATTGTACGGCAGCGTGCGTTTTATATATTGTATATATTTCAGTGATACACAAGCGTGAGACTGACAATGAAAGGCAATATTTCCGATAAACCGCGCGCGCGTTATTATCGACCCAGCAGATAAATCAGGCCGGTAAGTCAAGCCGGGAGGAAGATTTTTTTTAATTTCTTTCTATTATTATAGATGACTCATTGTCAGACCATGTAGCATTTCAGAAAAAGAAATGTATTTGAGCCAAAGTGAAGGAACGAGAGCGAAAGAGCTTTAACGAAGAAGTGAAAGTGAGGGAACGTGTGCGAGGAAGCGAGAGCAAGAGAACGTGAGCGATAGAAAGAGATAAAGGATTTTGGAAAGAGAGAGCAAAATTATTTTTTGTAATTTTATCAATAGAAAACTTAAAAATATATGTATATGATTGTAAGGGATAGGTAATAACGTAGTTTTAAAACAAATAAAATATTGCAGAATACATAACGGCATAAAAATTATACTTTTTAAATCACATATTGCTTAAAAATGTTTAACATACTAAAAAAAGTAATATTATTAAGAAAATTAATTTTTAAGAAATGTAAGAAGTCAAGTGCACGCACCAGTATGAAAAACTGTTATATATTGAAAAACTGTTGTACACAATTGTTTTAATATATCCAATCAAAAATAAAAAATAATTGTACATTACAACATATATGGTGTTGATTTTTGTAAAAAGAATGTTTATTAGGTATGTGAATGTTTAGTTATGTAAATAGTAAGTGTTGTATAACATTTCACAATTTTAAAATTGTTAAAAATATTTTTTTAAAAAGTGCTAAAATTAGAAAGATACGTCAAATAAGAAGAAGAAACATGATAAACGCCTTAAAAAATTAAACATTTTTAAACTCACCAAGATAATATAAAGATTTAAATGTAGGTATACATGTAATATTTAATTAAAATTAAAACAATAATAAAATAAAACAACGTTGCTAGATCTTTAAATATAATAAAATAAGAAAAATAAATAACATTTCTAATTTTGACCTGGGCATATATTACAAAACTTTTCGGAATGGATTTCAATGATTTTGATAGGAATTATTCCGTTTTCCCTAGAAAACACAATAGAAATTTAAGAAATAACCAAATAATTCTGATCGGAATCCATTCTGAAAAGTTCCGTAATATGTACCCTATGATACACATACACAGTAAAAAAATTTTGTATTTTTGTTAAAAAAAGTCCTTGTTACAATTTTTTTGTAAAAAATGTAACATATTTATGTGTTAATTTAACTAATTTTAATTGTGCTATCTGATTTATTTGTGTTAAATTCATATTTAATAAATCAAATGTCAAAATAACACATTTTATATTTAATCGTAAGAGTAACATAAAAATAACGTAGTTTTTCGGACACCACGCATGAGCAGTCTAGCCACGACATACAAAAATGTTAAACTAACATGTTTTTTTATTTATATTTAACATTATACAAATGTCTGTGTCGTACATAAAATTTTTGTTCACATAATCATTAAACTTTTATTTATTTTGTGTTAAAGTTAAATTATAGACATACTTAATATTTGTGTCATAATTTTACATATTCACATTATGTTAAATTAACACAAAAATTTGAGTGGACCGTTTGGGGATATGTGAAATATATTGAATTTAACACAAATTCTTTTACTGCAGTGTACGTATCAAACACTCTCATCATATCTATTCATTTATTTCGGCCATAGTGCATAGGTATACTTTGTCTAGCGCCAAGTTTTTTGCAGTAAATATTAGTTAATTTTAATTAAATATTACATAGATTTAAGTATCTTCTATATTAAATTGTATTATCTTGGTAGGTTTAAAAATGTTTAATTTTTTAGAACGTTTATCATATTTTCTTTATTTATTTGGCGCATTTTTCTAATTTTAACACTTTTTTGAAAAACATTTTTTAGCATTTTTAAAATAATATAAAATGTTAAACAACACTTATTATTTACCTAAACATTTCTCTTACAAAAATTAACACCATTTATATTGTAATGCGCAATTATTTATATTTTTGACTGGATATATTAAAACAATTTTGTACATATTCAATACATATTAAATTAATTTTTTAAGATATAGGTAAATGTAATAAGTGATACATAAATCATGTTTGTTATATAGAGTAATCGTTTGCTTCATAGCGTACGACAATTACTTATTTTACAAATTCTTCTCAGTTGTTACTAGTAATATTGTTATTAATAACGTTATCAAGCAATATCCATAATTATACATATAAGTTATCGACTATAAGTAACAAATATATACTTTCAGCGAAATATCACAATATTGTATATTATATATATTTGACGTAACAAAATAAATTCTTTAATATTCTAAAGAAATCAACAATTTTTTAAAAATACATTATGCTTAATGAGCGAATATTCATGTATCATACACGCAGAGAGAGATTTACGTGACATATACTTGTCTTTTTCTTGTTTTCTCGAAGCTCGGAATGCGATTCGACCTGATGGCAAGCAAGAATAACGGTAAGTGTTATTTGCAGAAAGTCAGAGACCACGTAATTTCAAGCAGCATCGCCTTGGGCAGGGCTCCTTTCTACGAGACGGCAATGTAGCCTCCGTCGATGGTGAGGATCGATTTCTAATTAAATCAGTATAGTGCTAAGCACGATTCTGTTTTCTCCGCATGAGATTTTAATTATCAATACGAAAAATATCTAGTTTCAAAAGGCAGCATTAGCTTGGTTTTGATGTTATACGTATGTACATGGAAATTTGTATAATACATATTTTATAAAGTCATATATGTAATCCTCTTTCAAAACAAACATTTATTTATTGTATATAAATAATTATATCATCCATAATTAACCCTCCGTGTGTACCTACATATGGGTCTACGGTGTCCGAGCCAAAACAACATCTGCTCGTAACTGTAAAATTTGCAAGCCTACCAGAAAATATTATAAATAAACAATGTTTATAAAAATGACTATAAAATCGTCAACTACAATGTAGACAAGTGTTTCGTAAATTGTTCAGATTTTTTGAAATAATACTTTAAGGTAGGGAGAAATAGTGTCGAACGTGACAGACCCAGTGTACACTCCAAGGGTGCAAAAAATAAACGTACATACGGAGGGTTATTTTATATATTTTAATAACAAATTTCTTGCCACAAATTACAATTAGAATTTCGATTACGTTCTGTATAACGTGTGTATTTTTGTACGTCATTTTGCAGTTCTCGCCTGAAATGTCAAAATATAATAAATAATACGTACTGTAAGAATATTATATACGATTTACTTCTCTGATGTACAACCAAATAATCTCCAAGTCAATTATTGTTATTACAGTTCCCGCGAAAAACAGTTAAATATGTTTTAAATGTGGTTCATATTAGTCATTGATATGAACGAAATTAAACTCAAATAAAAACCAAATATTAAATATAAAAATAATTAAATTTAAATATGTTCCAAATATGGATCGAAATTAAATTTAAATAAGATCTTGCTATTGGATTTAACTTGTCCAGGCGCATAGATCATATTAATATTTAATAAGCATCTAAACAACCTGAGTTAAAATTTTATTTATATTTGGAACAAATAAGATTTTAATTTTAACACCCAAATTAAGTTTTTATTTAAATGAAAGTGTCTCCCATTGACCTATCATATATTCATATTTAATCAAAAATTGTAATGCATAAGATTTCAATAAACCTGCGAGTTATGTTAGTCTTGCGTTGTAGTCTATTAGGTTATAGGTTCATTATTGAATCTATTTTTGTCATTATCAACCACAAATCTGTTTATTATGTTTTACTGTCTACACGTACATACAGAGTAAAGTACGGATAGACACTTTTCAACAACTCCTTCTGAAATTGATGTTTTTAATGATATGCGGATGGTCTTATGCGCATTTGATAGAGTCATTTTTCATCTAAATTTTACCTAACAATCACTACCCTGATGTCACTAGCTAATGAACTAGAGCAAAAATTAGAAGGGTCCTAAATTGGGCATCTATCCCATTAGGGTGGTATAGATGCCCTTTGATGGGCGGATAGATGCCTTCAGCGGAAACAAATAAAACTAGCTTTGATATATTAAAAAAATTTTTATTATAAACTTGAAGAATCAACATAAAACATTTTTAAACTCTTAAACAATTCTTTGAACTCTATCCGCCTTCAGCGGAAACAAATAAAATTAGCTTTGATATATTGAAAAAAATTTTATTACAAATTTGGAAAATCAACATAAGACATTTTTAAACTCTTAAACATTTCTTTGAACTCTATCCGCCTTTAGCGGAAACAAATAAAACTAGCTTCGATTTGTCGAAAAAAATATTAAAAACTAGAAAAATAAACATAAGACATTTTTGAACTCTAAATAAAATTTTTTCATTTTATGCAATAAAATTATCTTGGAACCTAAGTTCTTTAAATTATTTTCTCTTTCTTTTTCTCCCTTTATTCTCTTTTCTCCTACTTTTCTAACATAACGTCTCAGCATCCTGTGTAAAAATACTTTAATTTACTATCAAAATAGCTAGTAGGCAAAGGCATCTATCCGTACCAATACCGGGGGCGTCTGTTCTTTTGGGTACGGATAGATGCACTACCTTGTTTTAAGAAAACTATTCAAAAGATAGGTTAAAACACGATTTAATTCACACTTGTTTGACATTTCACGCAGAAAGAAATGGTAGTATTTTTTAACCTGCTGGTTTTCTAGCTACTCGATAGTTGCTTGTGACTTCGTGAAAATGTTTACTAGTATTATTTTCGTTATAAATTTCGGGAGCTCGCAACTAAGCGCGCGTACGGTCCTTTAACCTTTAGCAAGCTTTGTGACAAAGGTGTGGGAGGGAGTAAACACTATACGCAATAGTCAGGATTGCCGCAGTTAACTTCGTTTCGAAGCTACCTATAATGGGGCGACTATCCGTCCGGGGCATCTCTCCGTACTTTACCCTATTATAATTTCACTTTTAGTTATGAAGGTCATTGACTTTTTCATCATTTTAAATATACATGTGTCGAAAAACACTAATATAATAAAAGAATATATAGATACCGCTCGTTTATTTAACAAATTGTAATTAATTATATTCAACAATTGTAAGTATAAACAAAAACCAAGGAATAATCAAGACTAAAAGATACGAGCAAAAAAAAAGGTGTTTATCACTTAAAACTTATCTACAATTATTTATTAAAGACAATAAATACACAATGACTCGTGAACGTTAATGTTTAATTAGTATTCAACGCATAAGGAGCAAAGATAAAATTAGTGTGTTAAAAATAATTCAAGTGCAAATGCATACAAAAAAAATAAGAACAAAATTATTAAAAAATCAATGTGTAATCAAAACGAGATTTAAATAAGATCTATAAGAGGCTATGACAACCGTCAAGATATATTGTCTCATTTGTGTAAAAGAAAAATTATTTATTTAATCAGTAATAACATAAAAAAGGAGGATTCTTTCTTTCTTTCCTTTCTTTCTTTGCATTTCGTTATTTTTATCAGAAGTTTACTTATCTTCTTTTTGAAGTCAAGTTTCTTACTGATTGTAAGCATAATTTTATACATAATATATTTTTTTATATTTAAGATTTACTTATGTGATTCTTTCATAATTATTCAGAAAAAAATGTTTTGTAGCAAAAACTATGAAGAATTTATGCAAAATTATGTAAAAGAATTAGTTTATTGCCACTTCGTTAGTTATTTCTATAATGCATCAAAATTCTTTTTATCAAGAAAGCATTCCGATTTGTGATTTAAGTTGTAATAGTATTGGCGTTACAAATAATGAGTTTAGTTTTGTACCACTGGATTTAAGCAAACCAATATAAACACAATAATAATTGTAATACAAACACAATAATAACTGTTTTTTTTTTATTGCATCTTATAACTTATTCTCTATTGATACCATATTCTCTAATCCCATTATGTTATCCTAATCAGCAGACATTTTTTAAACGTTTGAAAAATATTTGAAAATCAGTTTCAAAATTCAAACACATATTTAAAAAACGTTTGAAAAACATATATTGCCTGTTGAATAGGACTGCAACATTTCGGCAAGCTACAACAGGGGCTGGATTCTTGAATTTATTCGCAAGAGAAACGTATGCGCAAATTCTACTCTTATAGAAAAGTTGCAAGTTGATTGGCTATTGCATGGCTTTTAGTCAATCAACTTGCAACTTTTCTATTAAAAGCAGAATTTCCGCATACGTTTTTCTTGCGAATAAATTCAAGAATCCTGCCCTATGTACGCGCGCGCGCTGCCCCAGTGAGAACTCACACAGCACAAAACTAAACAGAAATTTTTCAGAAACGTTTCAAAGTTTCCAAAAGTTTCTAAATAACACTAAAACGTCGATGGTACATCTAAAAAACATAACAATAGAAACGTAACATTTAAAACGTTTACGCGATGTTTATGAAAGGTTTTTACATAAAATTCTGAAAGATGCTGAAATATTATACAGGGTGTCCAATTTTAATTGACCACCCTCGAAAACTTTTTTATTTGTGATTTTAGAAGAAAATGCTTCTGACAAAAGTTGTTTGGCTTGAAGGGGGACACATGATTCCGATGTAAGTCGTAGATGTCGCTGTTTTCAAGAAATTTTAAAGGCAACTAATTTCTTAAATAAAACTCCCCATTTTTTATTTTTTATTTTTGTAGCCTTTGTCGAGACGTTTTCACATTCGCCGCGTGTGATGCCGTTCGTCGAGAGTTGCACGGCTTTTGCGACGCGAGCGAGCAGGGTTATGGGGCCGTATTTTATCTGCGCATTGTTACTCCCTACGAGGTGAAAATAATAATGCTTTGCGCCAAGTCCAAGGTGGCTCAACTTCGCTCCATCTCCCTACTCCGTTTAGAACTCTGCGCTGCGCTGCTCCTTGCAAATTTAATCGCCTACATTCGTCGAGTCCTTGAAGGACATATATCCTTTGATGACGAGTACGACTAGTCCGATTCCATGGTCGCGCTTTATTGGATCCGTTCCTCCCCGCTAGAAGACGTTCGTTTGCAACCGCGCTGCTTGAATACAAGAGAAGGTACTGACCTCAGATTGGAACCACGTCGATACAGGATCTAACCCCGCGGATCATTGCTCCCGTGGACTCTTTCCCCGCGAACTCGTGGCGAATTCGATGTGGTGGGAAGGCCTCAAGTGCCTTGTAAATTTCGAACCCCGGGCTGAACCTACCCTTACTGCGGAATCTCTTCTAAGCGAGGAAGGAAGGATCGTTTCTCTCGTCGCATTCGACTCGCGAAATCGCATATATTTCCTATTAGATCGATTTTCGTCGTTAGATAAGATTTGTAGAATAATCGCGTATAGCTTAAGATTTGTGAATAGTTAAAGTGCCAAGCAGGTTTCCGCGACCTTGGCCGTGGATCAACACGATTTCCATTTTGCGTTGTTAGTTTTAGTTAAACTTGTACAGTTAGAAGTTTTTCGCGATGAGATAGATCGACTTAGGATAAGGAAGAGGACCACCAAACATCTTCTCAAATTCCTTTTCTTGATCCTACGGGCGTTCTCAGGGTGGGCGGTAGGCTTGTACACTCGGTACTGCCTATCGACACCAAACACCCTGTCCTCTTACCCAATAAACACAGGCTCACTGAGTTTGTTATTGAACATGTACACCGTGCTCATCTACACCCAGGTAGACGGATGATGCAATACCTACTCTCTCAACAATTTTGGATTCTTGGAGTATACCGCGCGATCAAACGAGTACTCTCGGGTTGCTATAAGTGCTTCCGAGCTAACCCGCATACTACCCAGCCCTTCATGGCGAATCTACCGGTCGAAAGAGTCAGTCAAGCCAAGCCATTCTCGGTAACGCGTAGATTTTGCCGGACCATTTATGATGACCACTCGTCAAGCTCGTGGAGTCTCGTCTTACAAGGTGTATGTATGCCTTTTTGTCTGTTTCGCCGTAAAAGCGATCCACTTAGAGATAGCCTTTTCGTTATCGACTGATTCCTTTCTCGCTGCGTTGCGACGCTTTGTGGCCCGACGCGGACGCTGCTCGCTATTATATAGCGACTGTGGCACTAATTTTGTAGGAGCCGCGCGGGAACTCGAGAATCACATGCACCTCGCGGCGGAACAAGAAAAAATAAAATGGTCTTTTAATCGTCCCTCCGCCCCATTTCGGGAGCCTGTGGAAGTCGGGAGTCAAATCGCTAAAAACCCACCTTCGGCGGGTGGTGGGAGATCAAATTCTCTCAATAGAGAAGTTTACTACGGTTCTCGCACAGATAGAGTCCGTCCTGAATTCCAGGCTCCTCTGCTTCATGAGCATCGATCCTTCCGATCTCGAGGTCCTATCTCCGGGCTATTTTCTCACAATGGAGCCGCTCGTATCGGTCCTCAGTCTCGATTTAACTTCGCTACCTATAAATTATTCGAGTCGATGGCAGCTAGTTTAAAGGATCCACCAAGATTTTTGGAAGCGTTGGCACCATGAGTATCTCAATACTCTCAACAGCGTCCCATATGGTAGATCCAAACCAATCCGCTGAGCGAGGGCTCGTTAGTCCTCATAAAGGACGAGAACGCGTCCCCTTTGCGGTGGAGGCGTGGACGAGTGGAGAAGCTCCACTCGGGTAGCGATGGCGTCCCGCGTGTTGCCACGGTGCGGGTGGCGGATGGTTTCGTATTGCGACCCCTGGTGTAACTCTGTCTTCTACCAATGGACGTTGCACCGGGGACCGCAAATTAGTGAAAAAAGAAAAATACAACATATTTTATTTTGGTAGGCGGGATATTTGGCGCTCACCATGTAAATATCGTAGTGTTTAGTCGCGTTATTAATTAGTTAAATAGTTATTAGTGTCGCGTTCCCAATTAGTTAGTAATCATTATAGTTTAGTAGCAATTAGCATTAGTTTCATGTTACGCAAGTCGGTAACATAGTTTCCCTCCCGGTGGTTTGCGCGAAACGTCGACGGATCGCGATCATTGATTTATTGATTTCCGCGCGACTCACCTATCGGTGCTGCCTGCCCATGGATGGCATCCCCATTATCATGGAAAATTTGGTACTCGCTCGCGCCACTCTTCGCAGGACCGCGAGCGGAAAACTACTCATCGTCAAGCCTTCGGCGAATACACACGATCATCGTTGAGACCTCGACTAACACGCATCTCTTGAAACTTCGACGAGTGCTAACGTTTCAAAGTCTTGCTTTACGCGTGCTTGTGTCTGCCTGTCTTGCTGCACGTCTGTCTGCCTGCCTAAATCTTTGCCTGCCTGCACGCATCTCCCGCTATCACGGAGTGTCGCGCGGACGAGGGGGAAGGACGAGACCAGCAGACTCCCCAGGAAGGCGCCGGGGCAACGACATGCTGAGTCGCTTATATTTGTTGCTTTCGTTCGTTATCATTTCTCGCTAGTTACCCTCTTTTGATTGACATTGTCGCGAGGGGACTTGTACTTCCCTCTGGTCCTTCAAACCACCCAATTCACTAGAACTTTCGCGAATCCGGAAACGGTCTTACACCCCCCTTTCGAGCACATTTGAATTTAATTAAATTTGAATAAGATTCAAAAGTTATTAATTTTATATATGGTTTCAATAAAAATAAAATTTAAATTGAATATATTAGAACAAATTAAGAACTTCTCGTCGCCAGCCAATAATTAAAAACGTAATAATTTTTAAAATCGACCCAACTGGCCATATTTATTAATATGATGTTATCTATAATTTAGAATTTATGAATATATTAGCTAATTAAATCCTTTTTAAGCCAAATTAAATACGAATATTTTGATGATGAAATGATACCATAAAAAGTACGTATATATACTTTGTATACTACGAAACATATGTAGGAGTATACACGTCGATTAAAAATATACGACATGTATACATATGTTCGAGATTTTTAATCGAAATGTATATCGCCATTTCTTCTTATATTCTTAATTAAGTTTTATATATAGAACAAATATGAGCCATATTAATGCAGTTATTCAGTATTAATTTAAATCAAATAAAATTTAAATGGAGATTTTATTAAGGTCCATATAAAGTTCATATTTAACTGTTTTTCGCAAGTTCGACTGTTCTCTCAAATTATTTTTTAAAGATGTTCGGGCGGTACAGGTATATTTTCCTTGTCAAAAGTTAAATTGTTTATGTACAATCAATTTCTAAAGTTAAATCACTTTTTAAATTTGACAACATTGCATGGCATTTTTGATAGTGTGCGTGTATCTCATAGTCTTTTATCTGTACTTGACGTATTGAGCGTAAATGTAAGTATGTATGGAGCGTACTTTTCGGCTAACCTAACCAAACCGAGAAATTTTTCGGAAACATTAAATTAAAAAAAACGAGTCTCCTAATAAAGCTAAAAATTGGTATGGATAATTATATAGACTTACTCGTTCTGCTTGCAAAATTTCATATTTTTTTCATCATTTTTCATTGAGATATAATAATTTTTCCTCATTTGACCTTAGACTACGTGTGATTTTATTATTTAATTTCTCAACTACAAGCTTTCTAAACAGCCTGAAACTTTGACAGAATTTTTTTTATGATGAAATCTACACAATTAATTTGGATTCAAGGAGTTTTTAGCCCGAACATACGTGTGTGAAGTTAGCATCTCAAGTGTTAGCATCTCACAAATAAACTGCAAATTTACTTGCATCCGGCATAGTTCTACAGTTCTTGATAAGTTTTAACAATAGTTCAGTTGATTTACCCCTTAAAACTGCGTTTTAAAGAAATGAGATGCCAACTTCTCGTACGGCTTGATAGCATCTCAACGTATTTCGAATCTCTGAGCGTAATACAGTAAAATTCCGGCGAGTTCTACGTCCTGAGCATGTGTTGTCAATAGTTCTGGTGATTAAACACGTCAAAAATGCACTTTCCGGGAAGTTCATTTTTTTTTTTTTAATAACAACGTTTGTAGTTCCGAGAACTCTTTAGAAAATTGTTAAATACGTTGAGAACTGCACGAAAAACATTTTACATTGACTAGAACTCTCGAATATCGACTAGCATTTCACCCTTATATGCATTAAAACGCACTTTCCGGAAATTATTATTTGTTTATAAATAATACAAAGTTGGTAGTGCCTAAAACTCTTTAGAAAATTGTTAAATACGTTTAGAACTGCACGAAAAATATTTTACAATGACTAGAACTCTCGAATATCGACCAGCATCTCACCCTTATCTGTTTTAAAATGCGCTTTTCGGGGAATTTAAATTTTTTTAAAATAACACAACGTTCTTAGTGCCGAGAACTCTTTAGAAAATTGTTAAATACGTTCAGAACTGCGCGAAAAATATTTTACATTGACTAGAACTCTCGAATATCGACCAGCATCTCACCCTTATAGGCCTTAAAATGCACTTTCCGGAAATTATTATTTTTTTATAAATAGTACAAAGTTGGTAGTGCCTAGAACTCTTTAGAAAATTGTTAAATACGTTCAGAACTGCACGAAAAATATTTTACAATGACTAGAACTCTCGAATATCGACCAGCATCTCACCCATATCTGTTTTAAAATGCGCTTTCCTAGAAATTTAAATATTTTTAAAATAACACAACGTTCCTAGTGCCGTGAACTCTTTAGAAAATTGTTAAATACGTTCAGAACTGCACGAAAAATATTTTACATTGACTAGAACTCTCGAATATCGACCAGCATCTCACCCTTATCTGTTTTAAAATGCGCTTTCCGGGGAATTTAAATTTTTTTAAAATAACACGACGTTCCTAGTGCCGAGAACTCTTTAAAAAATTGTTAAATACGTTCAGAACTGCGCGAAAAATATTTTACATTGACTAGAACTCTCGAATATCGACTAGCATCTCACCCTTATCTGCGCTTACTTCGTGAGCAGCTGTCATTATAAAATATCTTTCGTACAGTTCTGAACGTATATAACAATTTTCTAAAGAATTCTCGGCACTACAAACGTTATTTTAAATAAATTGAAATTCCCCGGACAGCGCTTTTTAAAACAGATAAAGGTGAGGTGCTGGTCGATATTCGAGAGTTCTAGTCAATGTAAAATATTTTTCGCGCAGTTCTGAACGTATTTAACAATTTTCTAAAGAGTTCTCGGCACTAGAAACGTTGTGTTATTTTAAAAAAATTTAAATTCCCCGAAAAGCGCATTTTAAAACAGATAAGGGTGAGATGCTGGTCGACATTCGAAAGTTCTAGTCATTGTAAAATATTTTTCGTGCAGTTCTGAACGTATTTACCAATTTTCTAAAGAGTTCTCGGCACTAGCAACGTTGCGTTATTTTTAAAAAATTGAAATTCCCCGGAAAGCGCATTTTAAAACAGATAAGGGTGAGATGCTGGTCGACATTCGAGAGTTCTAGTCATTGTAAAATATTTTTCGTGCAGTTCTAAACGTATTTAACAATTTTCTAAAGAGTTCTCGGCACTAGCAACGTTGTGTTATTTTAAAAAAATTTAAATTCCCCGGAAAGCGCATTTTAAAACAGATAAAGGTGAGATGCTGGTCGACATTCGAGAGTTCTAGTCATTGTAAAATATTTTTCGTGCAGTTCTGAACGTATTTAACAATTTTCTAAAGAGTTTTCGGCTCTAGGAACGTTGTGTTATTTTAAAAATATTTAAATTCTTTTTAAAGCGCATTTTAAAACAGATAAGGGTGAGATGCTGGTCGATATTCGAGAGTTCTAGTCATTGTAAAATATTTTTCGTGCAGTTCTGAACGTATTTAACAATTTTCTAAAGAGTTCTAGGCACTACCAACTTTGTACTATTTATAAAAAAATAGTAATTTCCGAAAAGTGCATTTTAAGGCATATAAGGGTGAGATGCTGGTCGATATTCGAGAGTTCTAGTCAATGTAAAATATTTTTCGCGCAGTTCTGAACGTATTTAACAATTTTCTAAAGAGTTCTCGGCGCTGACAACGTTGTGTAATTTTAAAAAAATTGAAACTCCCGGAAAGCGCATTTTAAAACAGATAAGGGTGAGATGCTGGTCGATATTCGAGAGTTCTAGTCATTGTAAAATATTTTTCGTGCAGTTCTGAACGTATTTAACAATTTTCTAAAGAGTTCTCGGCACTACGAACGTTGTGTTATTTTAAAATTATTTAAATTCTTTTTAAAGCGCATTTTAAAACAGATAAGGGTGAGATGCTGGTCGATATTCGAGAGTTCTAGTCATTGTAAAATATTTTTCGTGCAGTTCTGAACGTATTTAACAATTTTCTAAAGAGTTTTAGGCACTACCAACTTTGTACTATTTATAAAAAAATAATAATTTCCGAAAAGTGCATTTTAAGGCATGTAAGGGTGAGATGCTGGTCGATATTCGAGAGTTCTAGTCAATGTAAAATATTTTTCGCGCAGTTTTGAACGTATTTAACAATTTTCTAAAGAGTTCTCGGCGCTGACAACGTTGTGTAATTTTAAAAAAATTGAAACTCCCGGAAAGCGCATTTTAAAACAGATAAGGGTGAGATGCTGGTCGATATTCGAGAGTTCTAGTCAATGTAAAATATTTTTCGCGCAGTTCTGAACGTATTTAACAATTTTCTAAAGAGTTCTCGGCACTAGCAACGTTGTGTTATTTTAAAAAAATTGAAATTCCCCGGAAAGCGCATTTTAAAACAGATAAGGGTAAGATGCTAGTCGATATTCGAGAGTTCTAGTCAATGTAAAATATTTTTCGCGCAGTTCTGAACGTATTTAACAATTTTCTAAAGAGTTCTCGGCACTAGGAACGTTGTGTTATTTTAAAAATATTTAAATTCTTTGGAAAGCGCATTTTAAAACAGATAAGGGTGAGATGCTGGTCGATATTCGAGAGTTCTAGTCATTGTAAAATATTTTTCGTGCAGTTCTGAACGTATTTAACAATTTTCTAAAGAGTTCTCGGCACTAGGAACGTTGTGTTATTTTAAAAATATTTAAATTTTTTGGAAAGCGCATTTTAAAACAGATAAGGGTGAGATGCTGGTCGATATTCGAGAGTTCTAGTCATTGTAAAATATTTTTCGTGCAGTTCTGAACGTATTTAACAATTTTCTAAAGAGTTCTCGGCACTAGGAACGTTGTGTTATTTTAAAAAAATATAAATTCCCCGGAAAGAGCGCATTTTAAAACAGATAAGGGTGAGATACTGGTCGACATTCAAAAGTTCTAGTCATTGTAAAATATTTTTCGCGCAGTTCTGAACGTATTTAACAATTTTCTAAAGAGTTCTCGGCACTAGCAACGTTGTGTTATTTTAAAAAAATTGAAATTCCCCGGAAAGCGCATTTTAAAACAGATAAGGGTAAGATGCTAGGTCGATATTCGAGAGTTCTAGTCATGTAAAATATTTTTCGCTGCAGTTCTGAACGTATTTAACAATTTTCTAAAGAGTTCTCGGCACTAGCAACGTTGTGTACTATTTATAAAAATATTAAATTTCCTTGGAAAGTCGCATTTTAAAAGGCATATAAGGGTGAGATGCTGGTCGATATTCGAGAGTTCTAGTCAATTGTAAAATATTTTTCGCTGCAGTTCTGAACGTATTTAACAATTTTCTAAAGAGTTCTCGGCAGCTGACAACGTTTGTGTAATTTTAAAAAATTGAAACTTCCCGGAAAGCGCATTTTAAAACAGATAAGGGTGAGATGCTGGTCGATATTCGAGAGTTCTAGTCAATGTAAAATATTTTTCGCGCAGTTCTGAACGTATTTAACAATTTTCTAAAGAGTTCTCGGCACTAGGAAACGTTGTGTTATTTTAAAAAATTTAAATTCCCCGGAAGAGCGCATTTTAAAACAGATAAGGGTGAGATGCTGGTCGATATTCGAGAGTTCTAGTCATTGTAAAATATTTTTCGTGCAGTTCTGAACGTATTTAACAATTTTCTAAAGAGTTCTCGGCACTAGGAACGTTGTGTTATTTTAAAAAATATTTAAATTCTTTGGAAAGCGCATTTTAAAACAGATAAGGGAGAGATGCTGGTCGATATTCGAGAGTTCTAGTCATTGTAAAATATTTTTCGTGCAGTTCTGAACGTATTTAACAATTTTCTAAAGAGTTCTCGGCACGAGGAACGTTGTGTTATTTTAAAATTATTTAAATTCTTTTTAAAGCGCATTTTAAAACAGATAAGGGTGAGATGCTGGTCGATATTCGAGAGTTCTAGTCATTGTAAAATATTTTTCGTGCAGTTCTGAACGTATTTAACAATTTTCTAAAGAGTTTTAGGCACTACCAACTTTGTACTATTTATAAAAAAATAATAATTTCCGAAAAGTGCATTTTAAGGCATATAAGGGTGAGATGCTGGTCGATATTCGAGAGTTCTAGTCAATGTAAAATATTTTTCGCGCAGTTTTGAACGTATTTAACAATTTTCTAAAGAGTTCTCGGCGCTGACAACGTTGTGTAATTTTAAAAAAATTGAAACTCCCGGAAAGCGCATTTTAAAACAGATAAGGGTGAGATGCTGGTCGATATTCGAGAGTTCTAGTCAATGTAAAATATTTTTCGCGCAGTTCTGAACGTATTTAACAATTTTCTAAAGAGTTCTCGGCACTAGCAACGTTGTGTTATTTTAAAAAAATTGAAATTCCCGGAAAGCGCATTTTAAAACAGATAAGGGTAAGATGCTAGTCGATATTCGAGAGTTCTAGTCAATGTAAAATATTTTTCGCGCAGTTCTGAACGTATTTAACAATTTTCTAAAGAGTTCTCGGCACTAGGAACGTTGTGTTATTTTAAAAATATTTAAATTCTTTGGAAAGCGCATTTTAAAACAGATAAGGGTGAGATGCTGGTCGATATTCGAGAGTTCTAGTCAATGTAAAATATTTTTCGTGCAGTTCTGAACGTATTTAACAATTTTCTAAAGAGTTCTCGGCACTAGGAACGTTGTGTTATTTTAAAAATATTTAAATTCTTTGGAAAGCGCATTTTAAAACAGATAAGGGTGAGATGCTGGTCGATATTCGAGAGTTCTAGTCATTGTAAAATATTTTTCGTGCAGTTCTGAACGTATTTAACAATTTCTAAAGAGTTCTAGGCACTAGCAACTTTGTACTATTTATAAAAAAATAGTAATTTCCGAAAAGTGCATTTTAAGGCATATAAGGGTGAGATGCTGGTCGATATTCGAGAGTTCTATTCAATGTAAAATATTTTTCGCGCAGTTCTGAACGTATTTAACAATTTTCTAAAGAGTTCTCGGCGCTAGACAACGTTGTGTTAATTTTAAAAAAATTGAAACTTCCCGAAAAGCGCATTTTAAAACAGATAAGGGTAAGATGCTAGTCGATATTCGAGAGTTCTAGTCAATGTAAAATATTTTTCGCGCAGTTCTGAACGTATTTAACAATTTTCTAAAGAGTTCTCGGCAGCTAGGAACGTTGTGTTAATTTTAAAAAATATTTAAAATTCTTTGGAAAGCGCATTTTAAAACAGATAAGGGTGAGATGCTGGTCGATATTCGAGAGTTCTAGTCAATTGTAAAATATTTTTCGTGCAGTTCTGAACGTATTTAACAATTTTCTAAAGAGTTCTCGGCACTAGGAACGTTGTGTTATTTTAAAAATATTTAAATTTTTTGGAAAGCGCATTTTAAAACAGATAAGGGTGAGATGCTGGTCGATATTCGAGAGTTCTAGTCATTGTAAAATATTTTTCGTGCAGTTCTGAACGTATTTAACAATTTTCTAAAGAGTTCTCGGCACTAGGAACGTTGTGTTATTTTAAAAAAATATAAATTCCCCGGAAAGAGCGCATTTTAAAACAGATAAGGGTGAGATACTGGTCGACATTCAAAAGTTCTAGTCATTGTAAAATATTTTTCGTGCAGTTTTGAACGTATTTAACAATTTTCTAAAGAGTTCTCGGCACTAGGAACGTTGTGTTATTTTAAAAATATTTAAATTCTTTTTAAAGCGCATTTTAAAACAGATAAGGGTGAGATGCTGGTCGATATTCGAGAGTTCTAGTCATTGTAAAATATTTTTCGTGCAATTCTGAACGTATTTAACAATTTTCTAAAGAGTTCTAGGCACTACCAACTTTGTACTATTTATAAAAAAATAATAATTTCCGAAAAGTGCATTTTAAGGCATATAAGGGTGAGATGCTGGTCGATATTCGAGAGTTCTAGTCAATGTAAAATATTTTTCGCGCAGTTCTGAACGTATTTAACAATTTTCTAAAGAGTTCTCGGCGCTGACAACGTTGTGTAATTTTAAAAAAATTGAAACTCCCGGAAAGCGCATTTTAAAACAGATAAGGGTGAGATGCTGGTCGATATTCGAGAGTTCTAGTCAATGTAAAATATTTTTCGCGCAGTTCTGAACGTATTTAACAATTTTCTAAAGAGTTCTCGGCACCAGCAACGTTGTGTTATTTTTAAAAAATTGAAATTCTTTGGAAAGCGCATTTTAAAACAGATAAGGGTGAGATGTTGGTCGATATTCGAGAGTTCTAGTCATTGTAAAATATTTTTCGTGCAGTTCTGAACGTATTTAACAATTTTCTAAAGAGTTCTCGGCACTAGGAACGTTGTGTTATTTTAAAAATATTTAAATTCTTTTTAAAGCGCATTTTAAAACAGATAAGGGTGAGATGCTGGTCGATATTCGAGAGTTCTAGTTATTGTAAAATATTTTTCGTGCAGTTCGGAACGTATTTAACAATTTTCTAAAGAGTTCTAGGCACTACCAACTTTGTACTATTTATAAAAAAATAATAATTTCCGAAAAGTGCATTTTAAGGCATATAAGGGTGAGATGCTGGTCGATATTCGAGAGTTCTAGTCAATGTAAAATATTTTTCGCGCAGTTCTGAACGTATTTAACAATTTTCTAAAGAGTTCTCGGCACAAGGAACGTTGTGTTATTTTAAAAACATTTAAATTCCCCGGAAAGAGCGCATTTTAAAACAGATAAGGGTGAGATACTGGTCGACATTCAAAAGTTCTAGTCATTGTAAAATATTTTTCGTGCAGTTCTGAACGTATTTAACAATTTTCTAAAGAGTTCTCGGCTCTAGGAACGTTGTGTTATTTTAAAAATATTTAAATTCTTTTTAAAGCGCATTTTAAAACAGATAAGGGTGAGATGCTGGTCGATATTCGAGAGTTCTAGTCATTGTAAAATATTTTTCGTGCAGTTCTGAACGTATTTAACAATTTTCTAAAGAGTTCTAGGCACTACCAACTTTGTACTATTTATAAAAAAATAGTAATTTCCGAAAAGTGCATTTTAAGGCATATAAGGGTGAGATGCTGGTCGATATTCGAGAGTTCTAGTCAATGTAAAATATTTTTCGCGCAGTTCTGAACGTATTTAACAATTTTCTAAAGAGTTCTCGGCACCAGCAACGTTGTGTTATTTTTAAAAAATTGAAATTTTCCGGAAAGCGCATTTTAAAACAGATAAGGGTAAGATGCTAGTCGATATTCGAGAGTTCTAGTCATTGTAAAATATTTTTCGTGCAGTTCTGAACGTATTTAACAATTTTCTAAAGAGTTTTCGGCACTAGGAACGTTGTGTTATTTTAAAATTTTTAAATTCTTTTTAAAGCGCATTTTAAAACAGATAAGGGTGAGATGCTGGTCGATATTCGAGAGTTCTAGTCAATGTAAAATATTTTTCGTGCAGTTCTGAACGTATTTAACAATTTTCTAAAGAGTTCTCGGCACTAGGAACGTTGTGTTATTTTAAAAATATTTAAATTTTTTGGAAAGCGCATTTTAAAACAGATAAGGGTGAGATGCTGGTCGACATTCGAGAGTTCTAGTCATTGTAAAATATTTTTCGTGCAGTTCTGAACGTATTTAACAATTTTCTAAAGAGTTCTCGGCACTAGCAACGTTGTGTTATTTTAAAAAAATTTAAATTCCCCGGAAAGCGCATTTTAAAACAGATAAGGGTGAGATGCTGGTCGACATTCGAGAGTTCTAGTCATTGAAAAATATTTTTCGTGCAGTTCTGAACGTATTTAACAATTTTCTAAAGAGTTCTCGGCACTAGGAACGTTGTGTTATTTTAAAAATATTTAAATTCCCCGGAAAGAGCGCATTTTAAAACAGATAAGGGTGAGATACTGGTCGACATTCAAAAGTTCTAGTCATTGTAAAATATTTTTCGTGCAGTTCTGAACGTATTTAACAATTTTCTAAAGAGTTCTCGGCTCTAGGAACGTTGTGTTATTTTAAAAATATTTAAATTCTTTTTAAAGCGCATTTTAAAACAGATAAGGGTGAGATGCTGGTCGATATTCGAGAGTTCTAGTCATTGTAAAATATTTTTCGTGCAGTTCTGAACGTATTTAACAATTTTCTAAAGAGTTCTAGGCACTACCAACTTTGTACTATTTATAAAAAAATAGTAATTTCCGAAAAGTGCATTTTAAGGCATATAAGGGTGAGATGCTGGTCGATATTCGAGAGTTCTAGTCAATGTAAAATATTTTTCGCGCAGTTCTGAACGTATTTAACAATTTTCTAAAGAGTTCTCGGCGCTGACAACGTTGTGTAATTTTAAAAAAATTGAAACTCCCGGAAAGCGCATTTTAAAACAGATAAGGGTGAGATGCTGGTCGATATTCGAGAGTTCTAGTCAATGTAAAATATTTTTCGCGCAGTTCTGAACGTATTTAACAATTTTCTAAAGAGTTCTCGGCACTAGAAACGTCGTGTTATTTTAAAAAAATTTAAATTCCCCGGAGAGCGCATTTTAAAACAGATAAGGGTGAGATGCTGGTCGATATTCGAGAGTTCTAGTCAATGTAAAATATTTTTCGTGCAGTTCTGAACGTATTTAACAATTTTCTAAAGAGTTCTCGGCACTAGGAACGTTGTGTTATTTTAAAAATATTTAAATTCTTTGGAAAGCGCATTTTAAAACAGATAAGGGAGAGATGCTGGTCGATATTCGAGAGTTCTAGTCATTGTAAAATATTTTTCGTGCAGTTCTGAACGTATTTAACAATTTTCTAAAGAGTTCTCGGCACGAGGAACGTTGTGTTATTTTAAAATTATTTAAATTCTTTTTAAAGCGCATTTTAAAACAGATAAGGGTGAGATGCTGGTCGATATTCGAGAGTTCTAGTCATTGTAAAATATTTTTCGTGCAGTTCTGAACGTATTTAACAATTTTCTAAAGAGTTTTAGGCACTACCAACTTTGTACTATTTATAAAAAAATAATAATTTCCGAAAAGTGCATTTTAAGGCATATAAGGGTGAGATGCTGGTCGATATTCGAGAGTTCTAGTCAATGTAAAATATTTTTCGCGCAGTTTTGAACGTATTTAACAATTTTCTAAAGAGTTCTCGGCGCTGACAACGTTGTGTAATTTTAAAAAAATTGAAACTCCCGGAAAGCGCATTTTAAAACAGATAAGGGTGAGATGCTGGTCGATATTCGAGAGTTCTAGTCAATGTAAAATATTTTTCGCGCAGTTCTGAACGTATTTAACAATTTTCTAAAGAGTTCTCGGCACTAGCAACGTTGTGTTATTTTAAAAAAATTGAAATTCCCCGGAAAGCGCATTTTAAAACAGATAAGGGTAAGATGCTAGTCGATATTCGAGAGTTCTAGTCAATGTAAAATATTTTTCGCGCAGTTCTGAACGTATTTAACAATTTTCTAAAGATTTCTCGGCACTAGGAACGTTGTGTTATTTTAAAAAAATTTAAATTCCCCGGAAAGCGCATTTTAAAACAGATAAGGGTGAGATGCTGGTCGATATTCGAGAGTTCTAGTCAATGTAAAATATTTTTCGTGCAGTTCTGAACGTATTTAACAATTTTCTAAAGAGTTCTCGGCACTAGGAACGTTGTGTTATTTTAAAAATATTTAAATTCTTTGGAAAGCGCATTTTAAAACAGATAAGGGTGAGATGCTGGTCGATATTCGAGAGTTCTAGTCATTGTAAAATATTTTTCGTGCAGTTCTGAACGTATTTAACAAATTTCTAAAGAGTTCTAGGCACTACCAACTTTGTACTATTTATTAAAAAATAGTAATTTCCGAAAAGTGCATTTTAAGGCATATAAGGGTGAGATGCTGGTCGATATTCGAGAGTTCTATTCAATGTAAAATATTTTTCTCGCAGTTCTGAACGTATTTAACAATTTTCTAAAGAGTTCTCGGCGCTGACAACGTTGTGTAATTTTAAAAAAATTGAAACTCCCGAAAAGCGCATTTTAAAACAGATAAGGGTGAGATGCTGGTCGATATTCGAGAGTTCTAGTCAATGTAAAATATTTTTCGCGCAGTTCTGAACGTATTTAACAATTTTCTAAAGAGTTCTCGGCGCTGACAACGTTGTGTAATTTTAAAAAAATTGAAACTCCCGAAAAGCGCATTTTAAAACAGATAAGGGTGAGATGCTGGTCGATATTCGAGAGTTCTAGTCAATGTAAAATATTTTTCGCGCAGTTCTGAACGTATTTAACAATTTTCTAAAGAGTTCTCGGCGCTGACAACGTTGTGTAATTTTAAAAAAATTGAAACTCCCGGAAAGCGCATTTTAAAACAGATAAAGGTGAGATGCTGGTCGATATTCGAGAGTTCTAGTCAATGTAAAATATTTTTCGCGCAGTTCTGAACGTATTTAACAATTTTCTAAAGAGTTCTCGGCACCAGCAACGTTGTGTTATTTTTAAAAAATTGAAATTCTTTGGAAAGCGCATTTTAAAACAGATAAAGGTGAGATGCTGGTCGATATTCGAGAGTTCTAGTCATTGTAAAATATTTTTCGTGCAGTTCTGAACGTATTTAACAATTTTCTAAAGAGTTCTCGGCACTAGGAACGTTGTGTTATTTTAAAATTATTTAAATTCTTTTTAAAGCGCATTTTAAAACAGATAAGGGTGAGATGCTGGTCGATATTCGAGAGTTCTAGTCATTGTAAAATATTTTTCGTGCAGTTCTGAACGTATTTAACAATTTTCTAAAGAGTTTTAGGCACTACCAACTTTGTATTATTTATAAAAAAATAATAATTTCCGAAAAGTGCATTTTAAGGCATATAAGGGTGAGATGCTGGTCGATATTCGAGAGTTCTAGTCAATGTAAAATATTTTTCGCGCAGTTTTAAACGTATTTAACAATTTTCTAAAGAGTTCTCGGCGCTGACAACGTTGTGTAATTTTAAAAAAATTGAAACTTCCGGAAAGCGCATTTTAAAACAGATAAGGGTGAGATGCTGGTCGATATTCGAGAGTTCTAGTCAATGTAAAATATTTTTCGCGCAGTTCTGAACGTATTTAACAATTTTCTAAAGAGTTCTCGGCACTAGCAACGTTGTGTTATTTTAAAAAAATTGAAATTCCCCGGAAAGCGCATTTTAAAACAGATAAGGGTAAGATGCTAGTCGATATTCGAGAGTTCTAGTCAATGTAAAATATTTTTCGCGCAGTTCTGAACGTATTTAACAATTTTCTAAAGAGTTCTCGGCACTAGGAACGTTGTGTTATTTTAAAAAAATTTAAATTCCCCGGAAAGCGCATTTTAAAACAGATAAGGGTGAGATGCTGGTCGATATTCGAGAGTTCTAGTCAATGTAAAATATTTTTCGTGCAGTTCTGAACGTATTTAACAATTTTCTAAAGAGTTCTCGGCACTAGGAACGTTGTGTTATTTTAAAAATATTTAAATTCTTTGGAAAGCGCATTTTAAAACAGATAAGGGTGAGATGCTGGTCGATATTCGAGAGTTCTAGTCATTGTAAAATATTTTTCGTGCAGTTCTGAACGTATTTAACAAATTTCTAAAGAGTTCTAGGCTCTACCAACTTTGTACTATTTATAAAAAAATAGTAATTTCCGAAAAGTGCATTTTAAGGCATATAAGGGTGAGATGCTGGTCGATATTCGAGAGTTCTATTCAATGTAAAATATTTTTCGCGCAGTTCTGAACGTATTTAACAATTTTCTAAAGAGTTCTCGGCGCTGACAACGTTGTGTAATTTTAAAAAAATTGAAACTCCCGGAAAGCGCATTTTAAAACAGATAAGGGTAAGATGCTAGTCGATATTCGAGAGTTCTAGTTAATGTAAAATATTTTTCGCGCAGTTCTGAACGTATTTAACAATTTCCTAAAGAGTTCTCGGCACTAGGAACGTCGTGTTATTTTAAAAAAATTTAAATTCTTTGGAAAGCGCATTTTAAAACAGATAAGGGTGAGATGTTGGTCGATATTCGAGAGTTCTAGTTATTGTAAAATATTTTTCGTGCAGTTCTGAACGTATTTAACAATTTCCTAAAGAGTTTTCGGCACTAGGAACGTTGTGTTATTTTAAAAATATTTAAATTCTTTTTAAAGCGCATTTTAAAACAGATAAGGGTGAGATGCTGGTCGATATTCGAGAGTTCTAGTCATTGTAAAATATTTTTCGTGCAGTTCTGAACGTATTTAACAATTTTCTAAAGAGTTCTAGGCACTACCAACTTTGTACTATTTATAAAAAAATAATAATTTCCGAAAAGTGCATTTTAAGGCATATAAGGGTGAGATGCTGGTCGATATTCGAGAGTTCTAGTCAATGTAAAATATTTTTCGCGCAGTTCTGAACGTATTTAACAATTTTCTAAAGAGTTCTCGGCGCTGACAACGTTGTGTAATTTTAAAAAAATTGAAACTTCCGGAAAGCGCATTTTAAAACAGATAAGGGTGAGATGCTGGTCGATATTCGAGAGTTCTAGTCAATGTAAAATATTTTTCGCGCAGTTCTGAACGTATTTAACAATTTTCTAAAGAGTTCTCGGCGCTAACAACGTTGTGTAATTTTAAAAAAATTGAAACTCCCGGAAAGCGCATTTTAAAACAGATAAGGGTGAGATGCTGGTCGATATTCGAGAGTTCTAGTCAATGTAAAATATTTTTCGCGCAGTTCTGAACGTATTTAACAATTTTCTAAAGAGTTCTCGGCACTAGGAACGTTGTGTTATTTAAAAAAAATTTAAATTCCCCGAAAAGCGCATTTTAAAACAGATAAGGGTGAGATGCTGGTCGATATTCGAGAGTTCTAGTCATTGTAAAATATTTTTCGTGCAGTTCTAAACGTATTTAACAATTTTCTAAAGAGTTCTAGGCACTACCAACTTTGTACTATTTATAAAAAAATAATAATTTCCGGAAAGTGCGTTTTAATGCATATAAGGGTGAGATGCTAGTCGATATTCGAGAGTTCTAGTCATTGTAAAATATTTTTCGTGCAGTTCTAAACGTATTTAACAATTTTCTAAAGAGTTCTAGGCACTACCAACTTTGTACTATTTATAAAAAAATAATAATTTCCGGAAAGTGCGTTTTAATGCATATAAGGGTGAGATGCTAGTCGATATTCGAGAGTTCTAGTCAATGTAAAATGTTTTTCGTGCAGTTCTCAACGTATTTAACAATTTTTTAAAGAGTTCTCGGAACTACAAACGTTGTGTTATTAAAAAAAAAAATGAACTTCCCGGAAAGTGCATTTTTGACGTGTTTAATCACCAGAACTATTGACAACACATGCTCAGGACGTAGAACTCGCCGGAATTTTACTGTATTACGCTCAGAGATTCGAAATACGTTGAGATGCTATCAAGCCGTACGAGAAGTTGGCATCTCATTTCTTTAAAACGCAGTTTTAAGGGGTAAATCAACTGAACTATTGTTAAAACTTATCAAGAACTGTAGAACTATGCCGGATGCAAGTAAATTTGCAGTTTATTTGTGAGATGCTAACACTTGAGATGCTAACTTCACACACGTATGGGCAAATCGAACGAGAAATGACCTCGTATTTTTTAAATTGATTGTAAAACTTCATTTACATTAAATATACATAAAATAAGCAGATACATAATTTTTATTCGTCCAAAATATTTTTTTTGCAAGTTATAAGCAATACAATTTTCGTGAAAAATGAAAGTCAACTTCAAAAATTAATATTACTGGTTATATTTGCCGTAGAGAGACCTTTAAAAAATTAAGCTAAGGATTTAAAGCTAAGAAGACTGTCTTTTTGAAAAAAAATAGTTTCAAGTTACAATAAATTACAAATTTCAATTGTTATAAGCAATTAAAATGTTTAATTAATTTTTTTATTAAAAAATACATTTAAAAATTTTTTAAAATAATGCTATCTTATTCTTTATTATATTCTGATAGTATATACATATTTTTTTATTTTATGAAGAAGCGATAGATTCTATTTTTTATATAATTTTAATGACTGAGGCTGCACCGCGTTGTGCCGCACTGTGCTCGTGGCTCTGGTTCGATCAAATAGCAGAGGGCACATCGATTTCTTCGGTAATCTCTTGTAGGAAGAATGTATGTACAGTGTTACGTCCGGGGTTTTTCGAGTGGCGCGATTACGCGATTTGTCAACCGGCGGACGTAATTTATACCGAAAGAAGTCGAGAATTAAACTTCGGTATACTTCGGTAAACTTAAATAGTCACGGGCCGAGCGGAAACTCGTGACGTTCAGAGGAGATAAACTTTATAAGTTTTGCGCGGATAACTATCGATTTCTTCGTATAAATTAATGACGTTTAGGGAAAAACGTTTTTGACAGGGAAGCCCTTTTCTTTTGCGGGCGGAAATTAGGCAGGATACTAGCAGAGGAAATCTTGGGACAGGGCTACGTTGGAACCTCGGCCGAGAATCGCCACTCTGCAGGGCGCTTAACGGAGAGGGGTTAAGAGTCGGAGGGACCCGTGCCTCGCCCTCTGTGAGGGGCGCGCTGCTGGGGGGTTTAGGGGGAGATTTTTATGAGGAATGATCGCGAACACATATTTTGACGGACGGGGG